>SZWC01007996.1:8265-72629 GCA_023375785.1 Penium margaritaceum
TCTAGATGCCTTGTAGGACAAGTCACCCCTTCTAGAAGGTGTGCCACCTTCCTGGACCCTCACCTGGCCTTCTAGAAACTTAAAGAGGAACTCTAGAGGTTGAGCTAGCTTCCTGGCATCTATTTTCCACCTCCCTTGAGGCAGGATAGAAATTCATCTTGTGGGACTTGAACCCGGGCCCCTACCTCTATAGGTGGACACCATTAACCACTAAGCCACTACGGCTTGTCTTTTTGGTGTTCCTTTTTGGAGTCACTCCTGCCATGGTGAGGAGCATCACTCCAACATGCCCTGCCATGCATGACAGAATCCAAGCTATGGTTGTGTCCTGTACCTTTGTCCATTCCATTGTCTCGAACCCTCCTCACATGCTCCTCTTTCTGATGATGTCACCTGGCTAGATGACTGGCAGTCCCGGTTAGCAACCCCATGCACTGCGTCTGTGTCCCGTGCCCACTACCATGTGACTGTTAGGGACCTGGCGACACCGGTCCAGGACTCTGCCAAGACTTGGATCATCAACTCCAGGGTCACACATCATATGGAGGCCTCGCGTGAGGCCTTTAGTGTCCTTGGCCTTGTTACGGATGTTTTTGGGGTTTGGACAGGTTGTGGTCAGGTCTTTCCCGTTGCGACGTCAATGTGGTTCATTCCCATGCTCCCGTTGGGGATGTCTTTGTGATCAATGTCCTCTTTATTATTGGGCTTGAGCTCAGCCTCGTGAACGTCATTTCCCTTGATTGCATGAGCATGGATGTACTACACTGGCGTGGTGTTGGCAGTATGTCGTTGCATCCGGCCGGTCATGTCGTCTTGCATGCCACGGCCCGTGGCAAGTTGTAGCAAATGGCGCGATTATGTGCGTCTCCCTCTGTTCCCTCCCCATCACCTCACACGGGCCACGTGTTTCTCACTATCACACTCTCTTTGAGCACACATTTCTCTTGCACCGCCACCTTTGTCACGTCCACTCTACTGCTAACGACAGCATGCTCGACACACAGCCAGCCAAAGGCCTTGAGCCAGCCTCCTGTCCATTACTGTGTTCCACTGAGTGCATTTAGTGTGATGAGGGGAAGATGCACCGGTCCAGCTAAACCCATCCTCTTATCTTGCGTCTGCCCCGTGGGACCTGGTCAACTCTGATGTCATGGGTCCCCTTACGATAGAGTCCGTTATTGAACACGGACACTGTTTCCTTACCCTCGCGGATGACTACTCTTTTGTCTTACTGGGTCTTTTATCTTTGACAGAAGATCGATGGTACCCCCACCATTCAGGACTGGCTTGCTTTTGCTGAGCGCAAGTATGGTCACCCTCTCCATCGGTTTTGCTCTAATTGCGGTGGCAAAAGTTTGGGGAAGAACACACTCTTGCTTGCTTCGCGCGCTATCCATCATGAGACGTTGGCGCCTTCCAAGCCAGCCCAAAAAGGCGTCTCTGAGTGGTAGAGCCGTACCATGGTCGACGCCCTCCGCACCATGCGGGTCGATTCTAGACCCTCTGATGGATTCTACTTTGAGGCCATGACCTACATGATGTGGATCTGGAAACGGACTCCCCACAGACCTCTTCCTTGTCAGTCCACACTTTACTAACACTAGTGTGGCGAGCAAGCTGACCTCCGCCTCGCTTGCGTTTGAGGCTACGTAGCGGTCGTGTAGCTGCCTGCCCCACACAAGGGTGGTAAGCTTGACCCTTGCGGCCATCCTTGCACCTTCCTTGGCGTCTCACATTAGTCAAAGGTGTGGCACTCTTGGTATACCTCCCAACACTACATCATCAAGTCCCGGGGTGCTCTCTTCTTAGAGGACATGTTTCCCCACAACCTTGTTCACTTCGGCGCATCGATGTCCCTCCCTACCACGTGGGGAATGGTGGGTCCATCCTTCATCTAGCCGCTTCTAGGCGTCACATTGTCTGCGCCCGACAGTCCCCACAAGTCGGCTTTCCCGCCTGTGTCTGCCTGTCCCTATAGGCCACTATCGTCATCCGCATCCACTGGCCCTTCTGAGCCGGCTGTCTCTTTTCTAGACAGAAACATGGAAGCGACCTCCGCCTCACTCGAGTTTGAGGCTACATAGCAAATGCGTGGTTGCCTGCCCCACACGAGGGGGGCAAGCTTGAGCCTCGCGGCTCTCCCTGTACCTTCCTTGGCGTCTCACTTTACTCAAAAGCGTGGCGCTCTTAACATCCCTCCCAGCACTACATCATCAAGTCCCGGGGTGCTCTCTTCTTGGAGGACATGTTTCCCCACAACCTCGTTCACTCTGGCGCATTGATGTCCCTTTCCATCACGTGGGGGAGTGGTGGGTCCGTCCTCCATCTAGTTGCTTCCGGGCGTCATATCGTCTGCGCCCGCCGGTCCTCACGGGTCAGGTGTCCCCCCCGTGTCTGCCTATCCCTCTGGGCCAGTATCGTCAACTGCGTTTGCTGGCCCTTCTGAGCCGGTGGTCTTCTTTTTTATCAGAGCAAACAAGCCAAACATTGACGTGCCAAACGTGAGGAGCAAAGCACGGTCCTTGGAAGGTCTACTACGCTGCAGCAATAGTTATCAATGAGGCAAACAATAGCTACGTGGAGCTATAGCGGCAGCGGTGGCCGAGCAGAAGTAACAATCTCAATGGTGTCTGCATGAAGCAATGATTGCAGGAATGGTGTCACGTAGTAGCAGACGGCAGCGATCGCTAGCAAGTGCAGTAGCGGGCAGCAGCCGCAATGGTAGCTGTGGAGCCATAGCATTGGCAACAGTTACAATGGCGGCGGCGTGCAATTGCGAGCAGAATCCACAACCAACAGTTGCAGCATTGGGCAGAAGCAATAGTGACTGTTTTGTAGCCGTAGTGAAAGCTACGTATGCATAGCACCAACAAAAGCTACATGGAGTAGCATCTGTAGCGGTGGTGGCTTGTAGCAACAAGCAAGAGCTGCAGCCAGGGGCTACGGCATCGTGTAGCAGCTGCCACTTTGGTGACAAAATTTCCACAAAGCAGCATCCCTAGCAATGGCACCGTGCAACGACGGAAGTAACAGCAGCCAACAGTTGCAGTATTGGACAGCAGCCGTAGTGAGACAATGGCAGTAGGCTCCAATAGCAGCCAGCCGCAATGGTAGGAGCCACTGCCTTGCAACACCAGCATTAGGTCTTGGGAGAACCCACCATCGTAGTAGCAGCATGACAAGCGACAGCAACAACAGCGCCTTGCCGACGGATCTGTTCTGGCATTTCCCTCCCCCTTGGTGACTAGGTTCCCCTCTACTCTTTGGCTAGGTGGGGGTGGCTCAGGTACCCACATTCATTTGCTACAGCCTCTATAAGATTTCTCATGTCCACTAGGGTGGAAAAAATGCTACCAAAAGTTTTGGCAACGTTGAGGGGGGGGGGCTGTTGACGGCTTCTAGGCTGAAAAAGGCCTCGACATTGATCCCACGCCCACTAGGGCAGGATAAATTCTACCAAATGTTTTCAGTAGCAGTTTTCACCTAATGGCAATGCCAGCGGTAGAAGTAAGCGCATGAGTTCCACCCGGCTCCATACCCAAGGACGCACCTGCAGAGTCGGTAGTACTAGCTCCACTATGGATGCCGGCATTGTCGCCTCTGGCATGGTTGGCAATTCACTAGCCACAACGTGGGATGTACCCCTGTGTAGACCAAGCACACTGGCACATGGCCTACTAAAGCTACGTGAGTAGTGAAATNGGGGGGGGGGCTGTTGACGGCTTCTAGGCTGAAAAAGGCCTCGACATTGATCCCACGCCCACTAGGGCAGGATAAATTCTACCAAATGTTTTCAGTAGCAGTTTTCACCTAATGGCAATGCCAGCGGTAGAAGTAAGCGCATGAGTTCCACCCGGCTCCATACCCAAGGACGCACCTGCAGAGTCGGTAGTACTAGCTCCACTATGGATGCCGGCATTGTCGCCTCTGGCATGGTTGCCATTAGGTCATAACTTCCACTAGGAGCGGTGAAAAAGAGACAGAGAGTGTGGGATCTGCAGGGTTAGATGAAAGACATGCAGGAAGATGATGAAAAACAAGATTTGGGAGGCAAGTAGCAAGAATCTTCGTCGAGGATGGCAACAGAGGGCAGCTCAGATACTGATGTTGGCTGTTGGTGAAGAATTAATCCTAAAGTTATCACGGGAATCTGATTGGACGCAAGGCTTGATTACGGTGAGGAGTGTTACCAAAGCTTGAGGAGGGAGGTGAGGTGATTCTTCTGAATTCAGCTGATGATGAAGCTGGAGAGGAGCACTGTGAGTAGGCAGAAGGCCTGCGGGTGTGACTCAAGTGCACAAATCACCACGTGTGGGTGAGTAGGTGCAGGGAGGAACTGCGTCCTTCATTTGATGTCATAGTTGGGAAGGTAAGGATGCATATTGAGATGGCAGAGATGACGTAGGTGGCGACGGAGGAGGAGATATTGATAGCAGAGGATAATGATGAGAGAAGCAAAGCAATGACTTGGTCAGGGAGCACCAGGCAATCTTGCCACAGGCTATGATACCAAATCAGAAGAAGTAGACAAGTATAGCGAGTGACAGTAGAGACAAGCAGAAACAGCGAGGAGTACTCAAGTAGAAAAATGAAGCGGAAACCCATAGAGCAACGTGGGGTCAGAGATTTGGCCGTAGAAGGAGGCATGATGGCATTCACAAGTCAAGGTAGAGTGTTGGAGTGGGAAGTAGGCAGGAGCACGCAGAGAGAATTCTGAGAAGAGAGAGGATTTCTTGATGGGTTGTGTAGAGCTGAGTGGAGGAGAAGGATTGGGGGAGCGAAGTGATGTCAGAGAAAATGCTGAGATTGGATGGCGAGGAATGAGCGGATGGAAATGAAAGAACAAGGAGACAACCGCAAGGACCGTGGAACCAAAGGTGCACAGGATGGATGGAAATGTTTGTGTTGAACTAGGAGGGAATGAAGATCCTCATTCTGTACATGAAAAACAGGATAAGGTAGTCTAGTGATGACTTCCCAACTAGCCAGACGCAAATGACTCAATGTCACTTTTGTTTTGGTGGTCTGTGTCAGTCTAAATAGACCACTGGACAGCTATCTAGNACCAAATGTTTTCAGTAGCAGTTTTCACCTAATGGCAATGCCAGCGGTAGAAGTAAGCGCATGAGTTCCACCCGGCTCCATACCCAAGGACGCACCTGCAGAGTCGGTAGTACTAGCTCCACTATGGATGCCGGCATTGTCGCCTCTGGCATGGTTGGCAATTCACTAGCCACAACGTGGGATGTACCCCTGTGTAGACCAAGCACACTGGCACATGGCCTACTAAAGCTACGTGAGTAGTGAAATCAGTAGTCTGAAAAAACAGCCAAACAACAAGTTGATATGTTCAGGCTAAACCAAGATACATTCTAGCTATAACAGCAACAGAAATAGCAGCAGCAACAATAGCACAAGCAACAATAGTAGATGTTGTTTCACGATACCATGCGCAAGGGCAAGATAAAAGGCGAGAGTGCGGTTGCAGCTCACGGCGATGCGGCTCTAGGAGAATTTGCTACTATGCCATGTGACAACCTTCCCTAGTCAGACTCAAACGCCACTAAAGAGGAAGGCATGCTATGCTTGCACCTTGCAGAGCTGGAAAAACGGTATCAGACCTGCTTTGCGCGCACGACAGATCGGCAAAGCAAGCCCAAGCGACACGCTCAGGGTAATCATACACCCATCCTCCTTAGAGAACCGGATGCTCTGCCTAAACTTGGGAGTGAGGGAAGATCTCCCGTCCCCATCGCTTGAGCAAGTTGTCCCGGCAGCTCTGCTGACGGGATAGCCTCCCAAGTGGTTTGACAGTGACCCTCCTACTTACTGGTAGGAGGATGGCTACACCACATGGGAGCCATGGTTCCGCATGTGTACAGTCAGCAAGGGGGTGTACCCGTACTACACCAGTCCGTATCAGACCACAGACTCCTAGCAGACGACAACCGCTGCTTGTGCTGCCTACGGTCTCCTCAAGGCTGTTCCATAGGAGTACACCTTTGATTTCAAACCCTTCCTTGGTGATCCTCGGACTGACACTAGGGCTGAATGGCGTGGCACGGTGCAAAGTAGGAAACCACCCCTTTCAAAAGCACAACCATGGCAACAACATCAGAGCACCTCTCGGACTTCAACTCTCTACGCTAGGGTGCACATCAGATACAAGCCGAGTATTGGCAGCAGGCAATGCAGCTGTATAGGGTCCGTGGGAACAATGGGCCAGGTCATCTTATGGCGTCCAACACCATTCAGATTGGCGTTGGGCAGGAGTACACAAAAACCTTTGAAAACTTCAGCTTGAAGAGTCTTCAGGATATGGCCAACAAAGGCTTGCTGCTATCATGGGCTACTGAGCATTTCCTACATGTGGCAGGAGTTGGAGCAGACAATGACGCATGTCATGGTGTACTAGCTGCAGTTGTCACAACAGGCCATGTAGCCCATACCAACCACCTCCCACTAGTTCTCACAGACAACAGCAACAATAATAGAACCGATTGGCATGGCTATGGTAGCTCAGGGGAAGAAGGGAAGGAACAACAGGCAGGGTGGCAAGGATGGCAAGGGACAGGAGACCCCAAATCCAACCCATAGACAATAGTGGAAGTGCTACAACTGTGGAAGAGCGCAGTGCTACACCAAGTGCAGGCTCTCCAAGAACTAGAAAAAGATTGTGAAAGGCCAATAGAAGGTGTTCAAGTAGTGTGAGCGCACCTCCACACACTCCACGGCAGCCACCAGCACGCCATCAACAGCAATAATGGGTGTAGCCACAGAGGGTGCCGGCGACCTGTCACCTTTGGAGTAATAGCTCGCGATGAAGGCCCGTGACATTGCCGAGCTCCACCAGCTCTTACAAATCACCACTCAAGGTGGTGCGAGTGCATTGACAGAGCATAGGAGTCCCTTTGTTGGGTCTGTTGAGTCCGTGTTGTACATCCGGGATGGTGGCGGTGGAGCACGGTGCGTTGTTGAGTTTGTGGAGTTGTTCGTCGCACGTGATGGTGCTTGTCTTTCCATTATCTTTGCTGTTCTTTGCACAGGTTACAATGACCTTTCATGGCTTGATAAGTTGCAAGCATGTGTCTCCTTTGCGGCTCAGTAGTCATCTGTTGAGCAACCCATGTCTGTTGGCTACAATATAGGTAGCTGTTTTGTCACTTCGCCAGACCGTGTGACGGATGACACCTGGATCCTAGATCCAGGTGCCACTTATCACATGACATGTTGCCACCGTGATTTTTTTGTGCTTGGTCATGTTGGTTGCGTATGGTCTGTGTGGAAGGCTGCTAGGCATGAGGTTCCTATCTAGGGTGAGTGTGGTGCATTTCCATGGGCCGCTGGGGCCGTTTTACATCTCCAACATGTTGTATGTGCCTGATCTAGAACTCAGCCTGTTGTTTGGACATGCCTGCACGCACATGGATTTAGTGGCATATTCATTAGTGAGGATGCTACCGTCTGTGTTTGCGCTACTGCTAAAGTAGTGCTACGTGCCAAGGCAATTGGAGACCTATACCATATCTCTACTTGCCCCACATCCACCCCCATCGCTAGATCCCCCACCATGCAAGTGTTCGTGATGGTCACGTTGTGTCCTGAGCATGAGCGCCTACTACATAGAAGCTTGTGCCATGTCCACTTGGATGCTATCAGTCCTTGATTTGCACACAACTCATGCTCGGTCTTGACACAGCATCCTTTGAGGTGCCTCCTAAAACCAGTTTCCTGCAGTTCACTTAAGGTAAGATGCATCATGCCACGTACCCTCTGTTGGACTCACGGGCTCCAATACCCCTTGAGTTGGTTCACTCTGATCTCTTGCGGCCCTTCCTTGTGGAGTTCCAGGATGAGAGAGGATGATACTTCCTGACGATCATGGACGACATCACTCGCATGCTGTGGATCTTCAGTTTGTGCCTAAAAGTTGATGCTGCACTCGCCGTTCGCACGTGGCTTGTTATGGCCAAAAACCTGTCCAGTCATACCCTCCAAAACTTCCTCTCCGATTGTGGTGGTGAGTTCATGGGAGACCTGGACCGGTACTTTGTTGAAGTAGGGGTGTTTCACAACATCTCTGCCCCCGCCACGCCACAAAAACATGGTGTGTCCAAGAACTGGAGCCACACTATGGAGGATGTGGTTTGCTCGGTGTGGGTCACATCCCAGAAGCATTCGCCTTCATGACATGGGTTTGGAACCAAATCCTTGACGGACCTCAGTCATGCCAATCTCCGACTTGCACATTTATGGGGATTTCTTGCATTCATCTGGTTTACACCAGAACAGGAGGGGTCCAAGTGCCCCCTCCCCCCCATAGTCGCGAATGCACGTTTGTGGTCATGGCTTCACGCTCCAAGGCCCAGCGCTTTTGGGACCCAAGTGGGAGGTGCTTTTTTGAGTCTCGAGACATGTTGTTAGAGCGTATCTTCTTCCACGACGTGCTTGTTGGTGGAATCCTACATTCGCATTACCCTGTGGTGTGGTACGCTTCCTCGCGCGAGGGAGAACGGGCTGACCGATGCTGCTGCCCCAGTCATCCTTGGTGCTAGAGGTCCATCCGACCACCAGTTGGCTTGCATGTAATTTCCATACCACCTAAGCTGCCTACACCACCTCTCCCCCATGCATCTCTTATGTCTTCATCCCCTCCTGCCTTCCCACCGCCTGCATCACTTGCTACGTCCCTAGTGCCGCTGACGGCATCCACACCTGCATCACCTACAGGGGCCCCTGTGTTGTCTATGTTGTCACAAAATCCATCACCAGCACAGCCAGTAAAATCGCCTCTGCCGTCACACTCCTCCAGCTGACGCACTGGCACCACCTGATGCATCACCAGATTTGTCGGTGCTTGATGCGTGTCCACCTCCTATCCCAGCTACATATCCACTAGAGCCCCACAGATGAGGTGAGGGTGGGAACCTTTGCCCACATCCTAGTGGTAGAGATGGATTTTTAGGTCTTCCCCATTGACGAGGGCTCACAGGATATGCCATCATTGAGGTGTAAGGGGTGCCACAGGAAGAACAACAAAGTGAAGGCCCAAGAATATGAGACAAAACCAGACAAGAAGATGCAAGAGAAGCAAGTAACAAAACTGATTTCTCCATCTTTTCTTGTAACTTGATATTGTGAGGGGAAATCACATTGTCTCTTGGTTTACCTTTGTCAAAGTTTCAGGTTCCTAGTTTTCTTTGAGACCAATCTCTTGCCATGATTCATGGCTAGGAAGATTATTTAAGACATGCACATGATAATGCTGACCTTAGCCGCTTTCAAAATACATCATCTTTTACCATGTGCTTCTGCCAACTGTGGCCACCTAGGAACCTACAACTTTTCTTGCAAGGTCATGCCGTCTGCGGTTGTGGAAAAAAGAAAAGGAAACAGATTTATGGTTGCCTCACCAATCTTGAAAGAAAGTTTCACTAAGAAGGGGTGATAAATCTTCAAGGTTGTGGCAGACACTCACTGAAGATGCACATGTATTTTCCACATAATTATGGGGGAGTATGTCCGAGGCTATCCAAGATCAACAAGGGCAAGGTGGTGATGAATTCACCCCACACCCTTGGTGGAGGAAAAAAATTGGGAGCCGCCACCATGAGAATCATTGCTATCCACAAGCCGACACTTGGACATGCAAGTGAACGACTCATTATGACCATTGTCATCACTTTCAGGCAAAATCAAGACAATCAATTGAAAAGGGCAAGGTGCCCTCCAATCCTAAAGAAGTTGTCTGAAGTAGCGCAAATGTCGACAATAGCACAAACGCCAAAAGCAGCTATGCGGGAGGTTCTAGTGAGTGCAAGCCATATGATCAACAGCAAAGGCAGTTCACTCTACTCTTCAGAAGCTTTTTGAGTTGGTTGCCTCCAACCAGGACTGTGTATAAACCAAAAAAAGGTAGCCGCCAAGACGGTGGGGAAACTCAAGATTAGTAGTAATGGTGGAGGTGAGATACCAACTTGACGATTGGGGGCAGACCTCCCTTCCTATGACATGGCTTTGACTGTAAACTTCCACTTCCCCTCAAACATCAAGAAATATAACAGCTTCCTTCAGAAGGTGACACTCCTCCGAGATGTATGTGCAAGCCATACCGTCCTCCAGTTGGTGAAGGTCCATGGACAGTGCAAGGCTCTTAAGGTACTTGCCGAGGATTTGACGACATCAGAGTATAAGTTGACTTTTTCCAACCTGCTAGCCCACCTCGGGAAAATCATCACGGACCATAACTATGTTTGCTAGCTCAGATTTCTGGCTGTTCATGAGGAAAGAAACGGATGTGAAGACCTTCACAAGGCATTGCAAAGCGTGACCCGAGTTCGGATGTTGCTCCGGCTAGAGCATGCTACAACTTGGTCTTGGACCTACCAGCCTTGAAAAACTTAAGGCTGGTCATAAAAACTTCCTTAATCCATAATGTCAACATTATCTGAAATGGCATTAAGGTTACCCAAAGGCACAACCTGATGGAGTCTGTTCTGCGTGCCTACAAAGCTCCACTTGCTCCCTTTTGTGATCTTGCTGTGAAAAGACTTGAAGAAACGTTCTTCAACTATATGGTTCATGAGTGTGATGCACAGCAATTACATATAGAGTGCTGGCCCATGCCATGTAGCGCCTTCTACATGAGTCCCATTTGATTTTGTTCTAGGTACTTGTATAGGAAGCCAAAATATTCACCAAGGGCAATTGGACCCAAGTATTTGAGTACGTAGAGTTCTTTTCACAAGAGTAATTGCATGAAGGTCTTGTCAACAAGAGTTTTAAGGAACATACCACCACATCTACAAAGGGCTAGACTTGGACAAGCTAGAGGGTGTTGCATGATTACATGAGTGAAGTGTATTTATTTGACCCAAAGCACTCCTCAGATTGAAGGCCAAAAGTTGGTACGCAAAAAGGTTACAACTTGCACATGGGCGATGTAAGAGCCAGAGGGATAGCTGCGCAAGGTGGGCCTATGGGCGAGCAACCTACAAAACTCCATTCAAGAAGAATCATGAGAAAAAGGCCCCAACCACAATGATAATGAGTTACAAAAGGCACATGAGCATTGCAGCACAGTCTTCTACGGGGTACTTGTCCACAAATGTATGCAGCTCTGCCACTTTACGGCTCACTTCCCTCAGGTTACTTGTGGTGCGTAAGAGTCCACGCCATTGCCTGCAGCTATAGTACCTCGTGGGGATGGTGGAGCAGGATGCAACAAAACTGGCTGTGGACGAGGTTGTGGCTGCATAAATGAGCATGGCTGTGGAAACAGAAAACACTCTGGTATGGGTTTTCCTAACCCCTGAATAACGTTAGTGGAGACAAATCACTGAGGAAAATGGGTCGTAATTGTGGATTCATGTTTTAAAACAACTATGACATCCAGTCTTTTTTATTGATAGGTTGAATCTTCTCAGCTGTTTTCCCCTCTCTCATTGAAATAAACTCCCCACTAGCGGGCTGTCATCAACCACTAAATCTTAAATCTTTGAAAAGTGTTCATGGTTGCACATTCGTAGTTGTGGCAACACTGACCACCATGCAATAGTTTTGCAACGCACTGATCATTGCAAATTCCCTCAAGCCAATCACCACAGTCACATTTTCCATCCCTTAAGTTGACAGCATCAAACCCATCAAATTTAAGGACTAGAATACTGAAATGAGTGGGGGAAACATGGGAGTGACAGTGTCTGTTGTACCCATTCTGTGATCACTACAAACTCAGCCTGCCATCATTGAGCCATTTCACTCAAATGATTAGAGGCATCATGATGATGCTGTTCAAAGGATATGTGGGATCCTCCCGTTTGTGATTCAGCCAAGCGTAGCCCAAGTTACGCTTGCCAAAGCGCAAGTCTCACCCATCACAGAAGCCTGACGCCGCCACTTGCCATGGCGCCTTCCTTCACATGCAAAGCGCCTTTCCCAAGGCACAGATCCCATTGCACGTGATGCATGGGTCCCCTGCACTGTTTCCACACACCCTCAACACTTTTGGGTCAAGTTTGGTACTGGGGAATGACGCGGTTTGAAACCTGTCCATAGACCTGCAGTCAGAATTCTGACAAGCCCCGAGTAACAAAACGTACTACTACGTTTCGGACGCCAAGCCATGATTTTGGCTACGTCCCTCAGTAACAACCTGCACTACAGGATCCGGTGGATGATCCACCTGATCAGGTGGATTATCCACCGGACGCCTCGGCAGGCCTTCTGGAGAAATTTCTCCAGATGGTGTTTTTGTTACTCAATCAAACTTTGGAAGGCCATATCTCCCTCGATACTTGTCAGATTCCGGAAAAACAACTTCCAACAGATTCAACAACTTGTCACCTTTACTAGGCAATCATCCATTTCAGGATCCAAGCAATCCTTGAGTTGCCAGATCCGCAGGAGCAGAGCTTCCACTTTCTGGTGGCTCGTCGGCGCCTCCCGGCGCCGCACTTGGGCATGCGGAGGGGGAGTTTTCCAACATTCTCCCCCTTGCATCTGCCATGCCCGCTGCTCCTGAATGCTCTCACTCATCTTCCGCTGCAGCCTCCAGCCCATCATAGCTGGTCATCCCACACCCGTCCACGCTCATCGCGTGCCGGTCCACAGGTTGCGCTTTGGTCAAGCAATCCACAATCATGTTATGCGTGCTGCAATGCTGCAGCACCAACTGCCCCTTCTCGACCATGTCATGTGCATAGTGGCAATGCACGTCTATGTGCTTTTTCCTCCTGTGCTGCGTTGGGTTGTTGGTTAGTGAGATGGAGCCGGTGTTGTCCTTTTGCACCAACATAGGCTCCAGCTGCAGCACGCCCAGCTCCCCCAGCAACCTGCGGAGCTACACCACCTCCTTGACTGCCTCCGCCAGCACGATGTACTCTGCTTCCACTATGGAGGCGGCAGTGCAGTCCTGCTCCCTCTACACCACAAGACCGTTGCACCAGCAAGGAAGAACACGTCGCCGGATGTGGACTTTCGCTCGTCCACATCCCCAATGTAGTCTACATCCGTGTTGCAGACCAGACGCAAGGGGTCCGCCCGCCCCTTGCCGTCGAACCTCAGGCACGCGTGGCGCGTTGCCTGCAGGTAGCGGAGGATGCGTTTGACCGCCTGTCAGTATAGTTGTCCTGGATTGCCTACATGCTTGCTCACTTGGCCCACTGCTGAGGCCAGGTCCGGTCCAGTGGCCACCATGGCATACATGAGGCTGCCCACTGTCGATTGGTAGGGCACCCCTGCCACATTCTCTCGCTCTTCTTTTTTTTACAACGCCATTGCCCCACTTAGTTCATAGGTCGTGGAGACTCGACTGCAGACTAGTTTGCAATCCTCCATGCCATACCGCTTCAGCACCTTGGGCACGTATTTGGCGTGCCCCAGCTCAAGCGTGCGCGCCCTCCGGTTCCGCCTAATTTGCACCCCAAGGTAGAACTCCAGCTCCCTCATGTCTGACATCTGGAGCCTGGTGCTCAGCTGCTATTTCAGCTACTGTAGGCCCCGCAAGTCTGAGGAGCACAAGATCAGATCATCCATGTAGAGTGCAACAATCTGATGGAGGTTCTTGCTGTGCCGCTCATACACGATGTGATCTGCCTCGCAACGCTTGAAGCCGAATTGTGCCATGAAGTTGTTCATCAGAGCAATTGTTTTAGCCCGTACAAGGACTTTTGCAGCTTGCACACCTAGCCCTCTGGCGCCTCCACCCCTTCGGGTACCTCCATATAGATTTCTTTGTCGATGATGCCGTTGATGAAGGCCATCTTTACGTCCATCTAGTGGAGCTCCATGTCCTTTGTGGCCGCCACCGCAAGGATAGTCCGGATGCTTGTGAACTTGGCAACGGGGGCAAACGTCTCATCATATGCTTGTCCTTACACTGTGCATAACCTTTCCCCTCCAGCCGCACCTTGTATTTGTCAACCACACCTTCTTTTGTGAACTTGGACTTGAAGACCCACTTGGAGCCGATGACCTTGGCATCTTTTGGCCTGTCCACCAGCTACCACGTGTCTTTTTCAGCAATGGGCGCCAGCTCCAACTTGATGGCGGCGTCCCACTGCTTCCCCTTGGGCCGCGCAAGCGCCCTTGCATGGTCCTCGGCTCTGTTGATGCATCCAGCTTGCACCGCGTCATACGGATCCATCGACCGGTGCCTGCGTCGAAACACTTTCCCGCTCTCCACTGCCTCTTGCTGCGGTGCGGCAGTTTTGGTAGCATCTTTTCACTCTGCTGTGATGCTTCTGACTCTACTTGCTTCGGTGAGTCATCGACTGGACTGCTCCCTGAGGCTTGCTCTGGTGAAATATTGACCGGACGGACGGCGCATCCAGAGGATTTTTCTCCACCGCCCGACACGAATTCCGCCAGGATTGCGCGCTTTGGCACCCGCGGTGCCTCCTTCGACAGATCATTCCGCCGGATCTCCAGCCCAGCTGCATCGTCGTCAGAGTCCTCTATGTCAGCTGCTGCACCTGCTGCACCGCCGTGCTCCGATGCTACATCATCAACCTCCGCGTCCGCCGGCTCCTCCTCATAGTCAAGGAGCTGGAACCATTCCCCCTTTTTTGGAGTCTTGCCGATGCTCATGTTGTTGCTGCTACTGTAGAAGCTCTATAGCTCGTTGAACTTGACATCACGGCTGCAAATGATCTCTTGTGTACGCGGTTCCCAAAGCCGGTATGCCTTTTGTGCACTCTCATAGCCAAGGAAGAAGCACGGCTTTGCCCGCGGTTCCAACTTGCTGTCGCGTCGTTGCCGTGCTTGTACCATTGTGTGCGCCTTGCACCCGAACACTTTCAGGTGCACCACATTTGGCTTGCGCCCACTCCAAACCTCCTGCAGCGTCTTCCAGCCACCCTTACTCTTGAGCACCTCTGTTGGGGTGAGGTTGATAGTATAGCTTGCTGTACGCACAGCCTCCGCCCACAACCCTCGTGGCAACCCAGCATCCACAAGCATGGTCCGCACCATGTTGAGCAGCGTCTTGTTTGCCCGCTTTGCCACTCCGTTTGACTGTGGCGAGTATGACGTAGTGGGTTCCCACTTGATTCCCTGCTGCTTCATCCACGCGCTGCAGCCCACGTATTCTCCGCCATTTTTGCTGCATGGCGCTCTAACCTTCCAGCTAGTCTGCCTCTCAACAGATACAACGTACTCCTTGAACCGGTCCAGGACCTTGCCTTTCCCCTTCATGAAGTACATATGAAGCTTCCTACTGCAACCATCGATGAAGGTCACAAAGTATCTCAAGCCGCTGTTTGACGGTGTTTTGAACGGTCCACACATGTCGCTGTGCACAACCTCCAGCAGGTGCTTTGCACGAGCCTCCTTCCCGTTGAACGGCTTGCGCCACGCCTCGCCCAAAATGCAAGGCTCGCATTTTTTGTGTGCTGTTGCATCTGTTGCCACGTCTGAACTGTTGATGACAAGGCCGCGCACCATGTCGCGCTTTGCCATCTCTTTAACGGTTGCGGACACCAAATGCCCCAACCGTCAGTGCCAAAGCTCCAAATCAGCGCTTCCTCCCTTTGCCATGTTGACGGAACGCTCATGCAATTCTGCTACGTCCGATGCCGCGGGGACCACCGGGGCTCTCTCCACAATGTAGATAGATCCCTTCCGCTTTGCCTCAATCACGGCCTCGTCGTCGCCGTCGATGCGCACCACTGCGCCTTTCTTGCGGAACAGCATCTCATACCCCTTGTCCGTCAAGCGGCTGACACTCAATATGTCAGCTAGACCGAGGACGTGCTGCACATCATAGATTGTGCAGAGCTCCTTCTTACCGCCCACCATGACTTCCACCTCCACGTCACCTTGGCTGGTTGCCGGCTTGAATTTGGCGTTCGCGACCACCATTGACTTAGAGGAATTCTTGTAGCTGACAAACCCCATCTTCTCAACTTGGGTGTGCTCCTCAGCCACGGAATCCAGCCACCGCCTGTTGGCCTTCTTCAGGAAGTAAATCTTGCTGCCATTGAGGAATGAGCTGCCCTTGTTGTTTTTGCCACCGGTCTTTGCCTACTCCGGGCACTCACGGCCCAATTGCCCTCCTTGCCACAATGGCCGCACGCACCTTGCTTGCCGCCGCCCTTTCCGTTGCTTCCTCTACCCCCACATCCGCCACCACGCGTTTTGGTGACGATGGCTAATGAGGAAGACTAGGACTCCCCGCAGCTTCGTCGTTGTGCCTCGTTACAGATGTACTCTACGACCACGCCATAGGTGAGCTTTTCCTCTGACCATCCTCCAAGGACGGTGATGAGTGGATCCCAAATGTCAGGTAGGGCCATGAAGAGGGCCATCGCCTACAGCTGCGTGTTGATCTTCCACCCCACGTCATTAGACTGTAAGGCGAGCGACTCGTTCTGCTACATGGCGGAGATGACATCATCTCCCTCCTTGATTCTCACCATGAGGAGCCACTTCATTGCAAAGCTTTTCATCACGAGCGACTTGGATTGGTGGATGGCGCAAAGCTTTTGCCAAACTTCAGCTGCCAGCTTGCAGCCTTGGAAGTAGCCCCACTACGACTTGGCTATCCTAGACACCAAAAGCATGAGCGCCTCTGTGTTCTTCTGTTCGAAGGCCTCCTTCTTTGCGTCCGCAACAGTTGTCTTTACGAGCACCTCCTTTCCCAACATCACATCCAACAACCCCTTATGCGAGAGGTGCAGCTCAAACTGCCACCTCCACAGCCCAAAGCCTGGGCTGCTTGTGAATGGGATGCATCTCCTTATCTGCCATCAGCACAACTTCTATTCCAACGAGTTCTCAGAACTTCACGGCGACGTCCAAGAAGACAATCCCATGCGCGCGGAAGACATGAACGTTGGAGGTTATCAGACCCGTGGGCCCACAATCCTTTGTCAGGAGGAATCCGTGTGGTGCGGTCTCGTTGTTTGTCTCATCGTCTGTAATGGTTCACGTATCCTGTTTTGGGCGAATCTGACAGTGAGCGTGAGATTTCCGATCGCCTCACGCCATGTGAGCAAGCATTAACAGACAGTCACTTTTGCAAAGGGAATAACGCAATTTTGCATTAGTGTTTTCTTACATGGACATGATCACAACATTTCTAGTGCTAGTCATGAGCTTTTGAATGCACCAAACCGTACGCAATTCGGCCAACCATAGCATAAGTTACGCTTGCCGAAGCGCAAGTCTCACCCACCACATAAGCCTGACGCCGCCACTCGCCGTGGCACCTTCCTTCACGTGTTAAGCGCCTTTCCCAAGGCACAGATCCCATTGCACATGATGTATGGGTCCCTTGCACTATTTCCATGCACCCTCTCCACTTGTGGGTCGAGTTTGGTGATGGCGTGTGATGCGGTTTGAAACCTGTCCACGGACCTGCAGTGAGAATATTGACTAAGTCCGTGAGTAACAAAACATACCACTGAGTTTCGGACGCCAAGCCATGATTTTGGCAAAGTCCCTCAGTAACAACCTGCACTACAGGATCCGGTGGATGATCCACCTGATCAGGTGGATTATCCACCGGACGCCTCGGCAGGCCTTCTGGAGCAATTTCTCCACATGGTGTTTTTCTTAATCAATCCGGTCCACTATGCATCGGATTTTGAGTTGCAGCCGGCTCCTAGAGCCGCTGTGCACACCCCACCTTTAAAAGGCCATATCTCCCTTGATACTTGTCCGATTCTAGAAAAACTACCACCAGATTCAGCAACTTGTCAATTTTACGGGGCGATCATCCATTGTAGGATCCAAGCAATCCTGAAGTCGCCGCATCCGCTGGCACGGAGTTTCTACTTTCAGGTGGCTCGTCAGTTCCTCCTGCCGCCGCACTTGAGCATGCGGAGGGGCAATTTTTCAACACAGTGTTTCAAATGCACATGGGACATTATAAGCATTGATTCTTCTGCTTTTGGCTTAAAGAGCTCCAGGGCAACCTTCAAAGGCAACATGAACAAAAACATTTCCAAGAAACTTGGTAACTTTGTCTTCCTTTGCCTAGATCACATCTTGGTTTTCTCCAGATTAATGGAAGAACACATTAAACATTTACATGAAGTCCTCTTTATCCTGTGGGAGAAGGAGTTGCATGCAAATGTGAGCAAGTGTAAACCTGAGCAAGATGAGCTTGAATAACTTAGAAACATAGGTGGAAAGAATGGTATCCATGTTGTAACAGTTGTAACTCCACCTCCTACACATACGTTGTCCTTGGAGCTCATAGTATGGTGTGTACAGTGTGTTGGAGGGGTTTTCCCCTTTGCATCAATGTGGGGGCCATCATCATCAATGACCCATGCAGGGAAACTTGATGATTTTATGCTTGTAAATGTTCACACGTCGTTTATGTGATGAAAACATTTTCTACTCCAGGGATAGTGAGTAGCAACAAGTTGTGGTGTTTCAAGGCACCCTCAAAGTAGATACAAGCAGTCTCCTACATTTTTAGGTCAGTACTTCTGCACAGGCAAATGTGTCATGTTTTTAAGCCGATCGACAGTCACGAGTACTGCATCTTTGCCACAAGCCGGTGCAGTTCCAATGTGGCCTGGACGGGTCTGCTTGGTGCTCACGGCTATGTTTTGTGCAGGTTCTGAGTCTAAGCGTGAGCTTTCTAGTCGCCTCACACTATGTTTCTGCAAGTTGAAAGCATTTGTGAGACAGTCACATTTGCGAAGGGATTAACGCGATTTTGCACTAGTTTTTTAACATCAACATGATCTCAACATTTTTAGGGCTAGTCATGAGTTCTCCAACGCACCAAACTGTGCGTGATTTGGATAACCGTAGCTCTTGCTATGTCAGTCAAAGCGCAGAACCCCAAACCAGCTGCTCACTCGGCGGCGCGCACCACGTCGCCCGCCGAGGCACCTTCACACATCAAGGACCCATTAAAACGCCATTCCGGAGGCGCAGATGTCCCTACGCATAGTGGCGGCGCCCCTTGCGCCTTTGGGGTCGGTTTCGATGAGTTAATCATCGAATTTGGTGATGGGGATGGATGTGGGTCAAAACCTGTTCGCGGACCTGCAGTCGGAATTTTTACCAAGTCCCGGAGTAACAAAATGTACTACTCAGTTCCGGACGCCGAGCCAGAGATTTGGCTAAGTCCCTCACTAACAAAATCCACTACTGGCATCCGGCGGATCATTCGCCAGACGCCTCGGCAGCCCTTCCGGAACAAAATCTCCAAATGGACTTTCGTTACTCGGTCAGGTGGGTTATCGACCTCCGGTCAAACCGCGGCTGGCTCCCAGAGCCGCCGCGCACACCACAACTTTGGAAGCCCATATCTCCCGCATTACTGGTCTGATTCTGGTGGAACAACTTTCACCGGATTCAGTGACTTTTCAACGTTCAGGGGCAATCCTTTATTGTAGGATCAGATCAATCCTCGAGTCGCCAGACCCATTGACGAGGATTTTCTTCTCTCTGGCTGCTCGTCGGCGCCTCCCGGTGCCACACTTGGATATGCAGACGGGCAAGTATTCAACATTCTCCCCCTTGTACCTGCCATGCCCGCTACTCCTGCTTGCTCTCACTCATCTTCCGCTGCACCCTCCGGCCCATCAAAGCTGGTCATCCCAAGCCCAGCCACGCTCAATGCGTTCAGGTCGACGGGTTGCGCTTTGCTCAAGCAATCCGCAAGCATGTTGTGTGTGCTGCAATGCTGTAGCACCACCTACCCTTTTTCAACCATGTCCCGTGCATAGTGGTAACGCACGTCGATGTGCTTTGTCCTCTTGTGCTACGTCGAGTTGTTGGTCAGCGCGATTGAGCCGGTGTTGTCCTCTTACACCACCGTAGGCTCTAGCTGCGGCACGCCCAGCTCCCCCAGCAACCTACGGAGCCACACCGCCTCCTTGACCACCTCGACCAGCGCGATGTACTCTGCTTCCACTGTGGGGGTGGTGATGTAGTCTTTCTTTCTACTGCACCACAAGACCGCTGCACCAGCGAGGAAGAACACGTAGCCAGATGTGGACTTCTGCTTGTCCACATCGCCAGCGTAGTCTGCATCCGTGTAGCAGACCAGACGCAAGGGGTCCGCTCGCCCCTTGCCGTCGAACCTCAAGCGCGCATGCCGCGTTGCGTGCAGGTAGCGGAGGATGCGCTTGACCACGTGCAAGTATAGTGGCCCTAGATCGGCCACATGCCTGCTCACTTGGTCCACCCCATAGGCCAGGTCTCGTTGAGTTGCCACCATGGCGTACATGAGGCTGCCCACCGCCGATTGGTAGGGCACCCCTGCCATATCCTCCCGCTCTTCTTTTGTTTGCGGCGCCATTGCCGCACTCAGTTCACACGTCATGGAGACTGGACTGCCAACTGGTTTGCAGTCCTCCATGTGGTATTGCTTTAGCACCTCGGCCACATATTTGGCCTGTCCCAGCTCAAGCGAGTGCGCCCTCCGATTCCGCGTAATGCTCACCCAAAGGTATTACTCCAGCTCCTCCATGTCCGACATCTAGAATCTGCTGCTCAGCTGCTCTTTTAGCCACTGTAGGCTAGACAAATCCGTCAAGCACACAATAAGGTCCTCCACGTAGAGTGCAATGATCTCATGGAGCTGTTTGTCGCGCCGCACGTACACGCTGTGATCTGCCTCACAACGCTTGAAGCCGAGTTGTGCCATGAAGCTATCCATCTATTGGTACCAGCATCTGGGCGATTGTTTTAGCCCATACAAGGACTTCCGTAGCTTGCACACCTTGCCCTCCGGCGCCTCCACCCCCTCTAGCACCTCCGTATAGATCTCTTTGTCTATGATGCCATTGAGGAAGGCCATCTGTACGTCCATTTGGTGGAGCTCCATGTCTTTTGTGGCCGCCACCACAAGGATCGCCCGAATGCTTGTGAACTTGGTGACGGGAGCAAACGTCTCATCGTAGTGCTCCCCCTTACGTTGTGCGTAACCTTTTGCCACCAGCTGCACCTTGTATTTGTCAACCACACCTTCCTTTGTAAACTTGGTCTTCACGACCCACTTTGAGCCGATGGCATCTTTCAGCCTGTCAACCAGCTCCCATGTATTGTTTTCCATGATGGAAGCCAGCTCCGGTTTGGTGGCTGCGTCCCACTAATCCCCTTTGGGTCGTGTAAGCACCTCTTGCACAGTAGTTGGCTCCGTTGATGCAGCCAGCGTGCACCGCGTCATGCCAATCCATCGACCGGTGCTTGCATCGAAGAGCTTCTCCGCTTTTCCCTACCTCCCGTTGTGGCGCGGTAGTTTTGCTGGCACATTGTCGCTCTGCTATGATCTCTCCGACTCATCACGCTCCGATGAATCATCGACTGGATGGCTCCCCAAGGATCTCTCTTGCTCTGGCAAAACATCGCCCGAACGACCGGCGCATCCGGTGGCTTTTCCATTGACGCTTGATGCACACTCTGCCGGGAGTACGCACCTTGGCACCCTAGGTGCCTCACCCACCGAATCCTTCCGGTGGATCTCCTCATCAACTTGATCATCATCGGAGTCCTTTGTGTCGGCTGCCACCGCTGGTGCACCTGCGCGCTCTGATGCCGCATCCTCAACTTCGGCGTCAGTTGGCTCCTTCTCGTAATCGAGGAGCTGGAACCACTCCCCGGTCTTTGGGAAGTCCACCACGCCTACGTCATTGCTGCTGATGTAGCTCCGCTGCTCATCAAACTCGACGTCTTGGCTGCGAAATACCTCCTCCTTGCACATGTCGTAGAGCCTGTACGCTTTATGCACGCTCCCATAGCCAAGGAAGAGATACGCATTTGCCCGCGGCTCCAGCTTGCTGTCGCGCCTCTGCGCAGCCTGCACCATCGCATGCGCATTGCACCCGAACACTTTCAGGTGTGCCACACTTGGCTTGCGCCCGCTCCAAACCTCCTGCGGTGTCTTCCAACCGCTCCTCCCCTTCAGCACCGTTGTAGGAGTGAGGTTGATGGTGTAGCTGGCCGTGCCCACAACCTCCGCCCAGAAGCTTCGCGGCAATTCTGCATCCACCAACATGGTCCCTACCATGTTCAGGAGCTTCTGGTCCGCCCGCTCCGCCACGCAATTTGACTAAGGCAGATACGACGTAGTTTCTTGCCATTTTATGCCCTGCTACTTCATCCACCCGCTACAACCCACATACTCTCCGCCGTTGTCACTGCGTAGCGCTCTGACTTTCTGGTCAGTCTGCCTCTCCACCGCTGTGACATACTCCTTCAGCCGGTCCAGGACCTTGCCTTTCCGCTTCATGAAGTACACGAAGAGTTTTCGGTTGTAGTCATGAATGAAGGTGAAAAAGTAACGCGTGCCGCTCTTTCACGCCATCTTGAATGGTCCGCACACGTCGCTATGCACGACCTCCAGTAGGTCAGAGGCGCGATTCACATTCTCGTCGAACGGTTTGCGCCGCGCCTTGCCCAAAATGCAAGGCTCACATTTTTTGTACTTTGCTGCATCTGTCGCCTCTTCTGCACCGTCAATGACAAGGCCGCGCACTAGCTCGCGCTTCGCCATCTCCTTCACGACTGCGAGTGAGGAATGCCCCAGTTGTCCGTGCCAGAGCTCCAGATCAGCTCCCCCTCCTTTGGCCAGGTTAACGGTGCGTTTTTGCAAGTCTGCTAAATCTGTCGCCGCGGGGATCACCTTGGTCTCCACGATGTAGAGGCCTCCCTTACGCTTAGCCTCCAGCACGGGCTCGCTGCCACCGTCCTTGCGCACGACAGTCCCTCTTCTACTGAAAAGCACCTTGTACCCCTTGTCAATCAGGCACCTAACACTTATAATGTCAGCCAAGCTGGGTACATGCTGCACGTCTTTGATGACGCGCTGTACCCGCTTTCCACCAACCACCACCTCTACGTCCACGTCTCCTTGGCCAGCCGCCGGCTTGACCTTGTCGTTCGCGACCACCACGAATTTCCTGGACTTGGTGTAGTTGATGAACCTGACCTTCTTGACCTGGGTATGCTCCTCCGCTCCAGAGTCAACGCATCACCGGTTGGCCTTTTGGAGGTAGTGGTTTTTAGTGCTGTTGAGGAGCTCCTTCTTGCCTTTGGCATCCTTGCCGCCGACGTTTGCCTCCTCGGTGCGCTCACGGGCCTAGTGGCCCTCCTTGCTGCACTTACGGCACGCACCCTTCTTGGCGCCCTTCTTGCCGCTGCCATGTCCGATACCTCCCTTGGCCCCACTTCTGCCACCACGAGTTCTGGTGACAAATGCTGATGAAGACGACGAGGACTCCCCGTAGCTCCCTCGCTGCGCCTCGTTGCGGATGTACTCTATGACCGCGCCATAGGTGAGCTTGTCCTCTGCCCATCCGCGCAAGACTGTAATGAGGGCACCAACTGTCAAGAAGGGCCATGAGGAGTGCCATCGCCTACAACTGCATGTCAATTGTCCACCCCACGTCATTGCACTATGAGGGAAGCAACTCGATCTGCTGCATGACGGTGATGAAATCATCTCCCTCCTCGATTCTCACTGTCACGAGTAGCTTCATTATAAAGATTTTGTTCGTCGGCGACTTGGATTGGTGGATGGCACAGAGTTTTTGCCAAGCTTCAGCTGCCAGCTTGCAGCCCTCAAAGTAGCCCCACTACGACTCGGTTGTCCCACACACCAGCAGCATGAGCGCCTCCGTCTTTTTCTTTGCAAAGGCTTGCTTCTGCACTTCCACCGCCGTCGCTTTGTTGAGGACTTCCATTCCCTTCATGACCTCTAGGAACCACTTATGCGCGAGGTGCAGCTCAAAGTGCCACCTCCATAGCCCGTAGCCAGGGCCACCTGCATACTTCTGAATGGATTGCGTCTCCTTTTGCGCCATTTTCCTGTCTTCAACTCCGAGACCTCAGAGTTTGACGGCGAAGTCATCCCTGACGATAGTCGCATCCGCCGCGAAAGCCGTGAGCAATGTGTAGACCGGTCAAGGCGGTGGGTCCATAACCTTTTGTCAGAAACCGAGGTGCGATTCCAACGTGGCCCAGACAGGTCTGCTTGATGCTCACAGCTATGTTTTGTGCAGATTCTGAGTCTAAGCGTGAGCTTTCTAGTCGCCTCACGCTATGTTTCTAGGAGTTGAATGCATTTGTGAGACAATCACTTTTACTAAGGGAATAACGTGATATTTTGTTAGTTGTTTAACATCAACATGATCTCAACATTTGTAGGGCTAGTCATGAGCTCTCCAACGCACCAAACTATGTGCGATTTGGATAACCATAGCTCTCGCTATGTCAGTCAAAGCGCAGAACCCCAAACCAGCCGCTCACTCCGCGGCGCGCACCACGTCGCCCGCCGAGGCGCCTTCACACATCAAGGACCAATCAAAACGCCATTTCGCAGGCGCAGATGTCCATACACATAGTGGCGGCGCCCCTTGCGCCTTCGGGGTCTGTTTTGGTGAGTTAATCATCGAGTTTGGTGATGGGGATGGATGTGGGTCGAAACCTGTTCGTGGACCTACAGTCGGAATTTTTACCAGGTCCCCGAGTAACAAAATGTACTATTGAATTCCAGACGCCGAGCCAGAAATTTGGCTAAGTCCCTGAGTGACAAAATCCACTACTGGCATCCGGCGAATCATTTGCCAGACGCCTCGGCAGCCCTTCCAGAGAAAAATCTCCAGATGGACTTTTGTTACTCGGTCAGGTGGATTATCCACCTCCGGTCGAACCGCGGCCAACTCCCAGAGCCGCCGCGCACACCCCAACTTTGGAAGCCCATATCTCCCTCGTTACTGGTTTGATTCCGGTGTTACAAATCTCACCGGATTCAACGACTTGTCAAAGTTTAGGGGCAATCCTTTATTTTTTGATCGCAGCAATCCTTGAGTTGCAAGATCTGTCGACGAAGATTTTCCTCTCTGTGGCAGCTCGTCGGGGCCTCCCGGTGCTACACTTGGGCATGCAGAGGGGCAAATCTTCAACACAATGCCCACAGAAACACAATCCCATGGAGTCCGAGAGATAGGGAGCTTTTCAAGGAGGCCTACAATTTCTTTGTTTTGTTAGCCTTCTTTCAAAGACATGGCTTGCACATCGCAATAAGCTCATGGAAATCAACACTCCTCCCTGGGCACCAGAGTGGTTTGAGAGAACAGACATCATCTTTTGAGGTCCCAACTACCTTCCATTAGTGGTTCATGGAACTGGGAGATTTATCTTGGAGGTATCTTAAGTTTGACAGGACAACTTGCTATCCATGCTAGTCAGTCTCCATAGCCTCCACCAATCCGCATTTTTCCACATTTTGAGAGTCTTCAAACCAAGAATGCACACATTATTCCATCCAGATCATGTTGACAGAACTGTTCTAGTGGAAAATCCCTTGAGGTGGTTGGTGTAGGGGTACAAGGCAGTCTAGTGTTTTTAACATGGCTATTGTGGTGGCCATAAAACCCACCGGCCTTGGTGATTGCTTTCATTCCCATATTTTCTGGCTTTGTGGATCGGCCACATTAGTGTGTCCTGACTGAACCTCGTAGGTGAAAGAGAGTCGGCTCAGGTATTCACTCCAATAAACCTGTTTTCTTGACAGGTTTGAATGCGTTTGGAAGAACACAAATAGGTTCTGGTCAGTCATGACTTCCACGCTACCTTAAGCACCCTCAAGGTAACAATTCCACATTCTTAATGCAATCAGCACAGCAAGGACCATATGATGAAAACTCATGTAGAGCATCTCAAGGGGTACATGCCAGTTCTTATAATCAATTGAATGATCATTATACGTGAGGAATGTCAGGAGGAAACCATGTGGTGCGGTCCTCAAGTTTGTCCGATCGTTTCTAATGGTTCACTTCTTCTGTTTTGGGCGAATCTGAGAGTGAGCGTGAGGTTTCTGGTCGCCTCACACTATGTGAGCAGGCATTTAGAGACAGTAACTTTTGCAAAGGGAATAACGCGATTTTCCATCAGTGCTTGAGTATGGAAATGATCACAACATTTATAGGGCTAGTGATGAGCTTTCCAACGCACCAAACCGCACGCAATCCGGCCAAGCGTAGCCCAGATTACGCTTACCCAAGCGCAGGTCTCACCCACTACTAAAGCCTAACGCCGCCACTCGCCGTGGCGCCTTTCTTCATGTGCGAAGCGCTTTTCCCAAGGCGCAGATCCCATTGCACTATATGTATGGGTCCCTTGCACTCTTTCCACGCATCCTACCCACTTTTGGGTCGAGTTTGGTGATGAGGTGTGACGAGGTTCAAAACCGGTCCACGGACCTGCAGTCAGAATTTTGACAAAGTCCCGGAGAAACAAAACGTACTACTGAGTTTCGCATGCCAAGCCATGATTTTGGCTAAGTCCCTCAGTAACAACATGCACTACAGGATCCGGTGGATGATCCACATGATCAGGTGGACTATCCACCGGACGCCTTGGCAGGCCTTCTAGAGGAACTTCTCCAGATGGGCATTTTGTTACTCGGTCCAGTCAATTATCCAACGGATTTTCAGTCGCAGCCAGTTCCCACAGCCGCTGCGCACACCCGAGCTTTGAAAGGCAACATCTCCCTCCATACTTGTCCGATGCCGGCAAAACAACGTCCACCGGATATAGGGACTTGTAAATTCTACAGGACAATCATCCATTTCAGGATCCAAGCAATCAACAAGTCGCCATATCCGCCAGCACGGAGTTTTTACTTTCTTGCAGCTTGTCGGCGCCTCCCGGCACCACACTTGGGCATGCGGAGGGGCAATTTCTCAACATTCTCCCCCTTGTACCTGCCATGCCTGCTGCTCCTGCTTGCTCTCACTTATCTTTTGCTGCGCCCTCCAGCCCATCATAGCTGGTCATCCCAAGTCCGGCCACGCTCATTGCGTGCCAGTCCGCGGGTTGTGCTTTGGTCAAGCAATCTGCAAGCGTGTTGTGCATGCTAAACTGCTGCGACACCGCCTGCCCCTTCTCGACCATTTCCCATGCGTAGTGGTAAGGCACGTCGATGTGCTTTGTCCTCCTATGATGCGTCAGGTTGTTGGTCAGTGAGATGGACTTGGTGTTGTCCTCTTGCACCACCGTAGGCTCTAGCTGCAGCACGCCCAGCTCCCCCAGCAACCTGGGGAGACATACCGCCTCCTTGACCACCTCGGTCAGCGCGATGTACTCGGCTTCCACTACGGAGGTGGCGACACAGTCCTGCTTCCTGCTGCACAACAAGACCGCTGCACCAGCGAGGAAGAACACGTAGCCGGATGTGGAATTCCGCTTGTCCACATCCCCAGCGTAGTCTGCATCTGTGTAGCAGACCAGACGCAAAGGGTCCGCCCGCCCTTTGCCGTCGAGCCTGAAGCGCGCGTTCCACGTCGCCTGCAGGTAGCGGAGGATGCGCTTGACCACCTCCCAGTGTAGTGGCCCTGGATGGGCCACGTAACTGTTCACTTGGCCCACCGCATAGGCCTGGTCAGGTTGAGTGACCACCATGGCGTAAATGAGGCTGCCCACCGCCAATTGGTAGGGCACCCCTGCCATATTCTCCCGCTCTTCTTCTGTTTGCGGCGCCATTGCCGCACTTAGTTCACATGTCGTGGAGACCAGACTACATACTGGTTTGCAGTCCTCCATGCCGTACCGCTTCAGCACCTCGGCCACATAGTTGGCCTGTCCAAGCTCAAGCGTGCATGCCCTCCGGTTTGGCGTAATGCTGACCCCGAGGTAGAAATCCAGCTCCCCCATGTCCAACATCTAGAACCTACTACTCAGCTGCTCTTTCAGCTGCTATAGGCTCGGCAGGTCTAAAGAGCACAAGCTCAGATCATCCACAAAGAGTGTGAAAATCTGATGGTGCTTCTTGCTGCGCCACACGTACACACTGTGATCCGCCTCACAGCGCTTAAAGCTGAGTTGGATTGGTGGATGGTGCAGAGCTTTTGCCAAGCTTTGGCTGCCAGCTTGCAGCCTTGGAAGTAGCCCCACTGGGACTCGGCTGTCTTGGACACCAGGAGCATGAGTGCCTCCACGTTATTCTTTTAAAAAGCTTGCTTCTCCGCGTTTGCAGCAGTTGCCTCTACAAGCACCTCCTTTCCCAACATGACGTCCAGCGGCCACTTATGCAAGAGGTGCAACTCAAACGACCACCTCAATTGCCCAAAGCCTGGGCTGCCCGCATACTTCTAAATGGGCTGCGTCTCCTTTTGCGCCATGTGCGCAGCTGCTACTTGGACGAGTCCTCAAAAATTCATGACGACTTCCAAGATGACGATCCCGTACGCTCCGGAAGACGTGAATGTTGGAGGCTATCAAACAAGAGGGCCCATAACCCTTTGTCAGGAGGAAACCGCGTGGTGCGGCCCCGAAGTTTGTCTGATTTTCTCTAGTGGTTCAATTCTTCTGTTTTGGGTGAATCTAAGACTGTGCGTGAGGCTTCTGGTTGCCTCACGCTATGTGAGCAGGCATTTAGAGACAGTCATTTTTACAAAGGGAATAACGTTGTTTTGCATTACCGTACTGGGCCTTATATTCGTTCAAAGTAATTTTTCACATCCGCCCATGTGTTCCCTTTCATATTGTGAAGTGCCTTCTAGTATCACACCTAAAATCCAGGCTCTTACCTCTAACATTTGCCTAACATGTTTTCAAATTAATTGCATCAACAAACTCTGTCATTTTCCAGATTTGCAGGAGCGTGGTGGGAAAAATGGTAAATGTGAAGGAAATCAAGTACACCTCATGAATCTAAGTCACACCAACTTTTGTGGGCTCTGGTTCAATACGCTCACCGTGAGAGTCTCACAAAAGAGCTCACTGTCATTTGCTCTGGTTCACGTAGCGACGGTGGCGAGGTCGTTGCGCACCAAAGAGGCGCGTACATCAAACGCGCAGCCATCGCATTGCAAGTTGTGATCTGACGGTTGTGCAACTCAAGCATTCCAAAGATCAAACTTCTAAAAAAAGAGAAAGACTGGGCATCGTCATCATCAAACAGTGGGCGAATTCAATAACCAGAATAATGAACTCATACAGGGTTGGGCGAGCACTCAGTAAATTCAAAAAGTCCATTTCCTGGGCAAAATTGAAAAGCATGTAATTCAGTTCTTAGAAATGAGTGAATTCAAAGATCAGTATGGTAGTTTTTTAGTATGGACACGATCACAAAATTCATAGGGCTAGTCATGAGCTTTCCAATGTACCAAACCACGCGTGATTTGGCCAAGCGTAGCCCAGGTTACGCTTGTCCAAGCGCAGGTCTCACCCACCAGAGAAGCCTGACGCCGCCACTCGCCGTGGTCCCTTCCTTCACGTGCAAAGCGCCTTCCCCAAGGCGCAGATCCCATTGCACGTGATGTATGGGTCCACTGCATTGTTTCCACACACCCTAACCACTTTTGGGTCGAGTTTGGTGATGGGGTGTGACGAGGTTCGAAACCTGTCCACGGACCTGCAGTCACAATTTCGACAAAGTCCCCGAGTAACAAAACGTACTTTTGAGTTTTGGACGCTGAGCCATGATTTTGGCTAAGTCCCTCAGTAACAATTTGCACTACAGGATCCGGTGGATGATCCACCTGATCAGGTGGATTATCCACCGGACGCCTCGGCAGGCCTTCTGGAGCAATTTCTCCACATGGTCTTTTTGTTACTCGGTCAGGTCGATTATCCACCAGATTTTGAGGCGCAGCCGGCTCCCACACCCGCTGCGCACACCCCAACTTTGAAAGGTCATATCGCTAGAGGAAAGTATGGAGGGAGCTCCATACTTTTCCGATGCCGGCAAAACAACTTCCACCGGATTCAGAGACTTGTCAATTATACGGGGCAATCATTCATTTCAGGATCCGAGCAATCCTCGAGTTGCCATATCCGCCAGCGCAGAGTTTCTACTTTCTGGCGGCTTGTCAGCGCCTCCCGGCGCCGCACTTGGGCATGCGGAGGGGAAACTTTTCAAAAAGGAATTCTCCAAGTCCTACTACCGATGCATCACATTACACCTCCCCTGGTTGGAATGGATCCGGAAGAGCTAAGATTGGCACAGTGGACATGAATTTGTTGACTCTGAGAAATGTGTTCTCGAATTCCGTTGTCCACATGAGCCTGGTGATTGGAGCTACCAAGGTCAAACACCCTTGGATAAACTGCAAAGGTAGTTTACAAGATTGAGGAAAGAACTGATCTGCCCAATGTTTTCTAGGTACGACCAATCCACCATAGATTTGACCTTTTATGGGTTGACATGGATGTCTTCCTTGCCAACTATGTGTCCAAGATATTTAGCTCCATCTTGTGCAAACTTGCACTTGCTCATCTTGTCATAGAACTTTTCTCTCAAAGGATTGCAAGGGCTTTGCAGAAATGTTCAATGTGCTCATCCTTTGGTTTGAAGAAAACCAAAGGATTAGCTCATCAATGTGCTCATCCTTTGGTTTGAAGAAAACATAGAACTTTTCTCCCAAAGGATTGAAAGGGCTTTGCAGAAATGTTCAATGTGTTCACAGTGTTGTCCAGGTGAACCAAGATAAACTGACCGAGCTACTTGGGAGTCATTTTGTTCATGTCTCTTTGGAATTTTTCCGGGAAATTCATGAGTCCAAAGCATAAAACCCACAAATCATGATGTTCCATGTGTGTCCGAAATGCTATTTCTAGCACATTATCTTCCAAGATGTGGATTTTATGGTTCCCTTGACACAGATACATGGACGAACAGAATATTTCCCCTAAGAGTTGGTCAAAGAGGTCCAAAACCGGTGATGAGGGAAGTTAATTGGCCCATGTGCCATTCTGCTGGAAGCCCAGCTAGTTGGTCATTGAATACATCTCAGAACTCCACAAACAAAGATTTGATCGGTTGCCGTATGTCTTGCTTCACTTTGTCCACTTGTTGTAGCCAAGCCAAGAAGTATCAACAACCCTATATTGTATTTCCTTTGAAGTGCACTACAAACAAGCTGGTATGACTTGGTGACACCTCTGCACTCAAAATGAGATTGAAGCAACTCTTTCACTTTTGAAGGATCAAGTGTTTTGATTCAAAACACATATGTAACTTCCTTTTGATGAGCAATGGATCACCTAGAATGATGTTAAAGGGGCCGAGAAGGTTGAGACACTCTTGAATGTGACACTCTCTATGTGCCCTCGAATACATGTAGCTGCCATGCAGGTACCAATCATGTGTACGATATGGTTTTTACCAACACAAAACATGCCATCCAATGGTCTGTACTTTAGGCCCACCTATTGCGTAAAGCCAAGGCTAACAAAGGATTCACCCTCTGTGGTGTCAGCCAGCATAATCACAAGAGCAAATGCATCTTCATGTCACCTCTACTCTTATGAGTGAAAAGGCTTCTTTAAGGCAAGCGAAAATCGTTGTTATCATGGAATCGGTACAACACATGCTGTAACTCCCATGAATTATACACTTGGGTCCACATCTTATGGCCATGTGTGAATTCTGTAAGTATGTTTTGGTGTCTGACTTTGGATGGATCAAACCGTCAACCAAAGGTACCGCAAGCGCAATTGAGTTCATAGCTCTCATGGAGTTTCCCCCTACAAATTTATTGCAATAGTTTTACGAAGTGGTCAGTATTTTCACCAATATGCAAGTCTGATCATGTATCTTCTCTAGAGATGCAGGTTAACTATGCAATGATGATGAGAGAATCCTAAGTATTGTTCCATGAGAGAGGAAAAACAACCATGAGTTTTGAACTTGTTAAAACTGTAGATTGTTTTACATCCTCATCTGAGTACTTGAATCCACACACGTGATCCATATTCCTTGTGGAGTAGTCCTGAATAACGTCACCCAGTGGTTTGGAAAGAACCTACAACATGAATTTTTCCGTTTCCATGAGCGGACCCATTTCCATAGCCATGGCCATGTCCATGATCCTGTTTACAGCCTTCAACTGCACCATCCCTATGAGGTGCTGCGGTTGTAGCCAATGCCACAGCCTCTTCTCCACCAATAGCAGCCTCAGGGAGCTTAGTCCTAAAGTGGCCATGTATATAGTTGTAGTGGCCTACATAGAGTGGCCTACATGTAGTTGTAGCAGAGTCCCTCGTGGAAGGCGGTGCTGTGACGCTCACACAATGCCAAAATTTCATCATTGTTGTGGGTGCCCTTGTGGTTGGGGGCCTTGTGCCTACCATTTTTCTCGACTAACCTTTCTCCACTCCCTGGCTTTCCCTCTAGCCCCGACAGCATCCATGCACATGTTGTGCTTGTGCATTTAGCCATGCATCCAAGTTGTGCTTCGGATTCACGAAGTACATGCCCGTCATGTACTCACGCAAAATATTGCAGCTTGTCCAAGCCTGGCCCATTGCCATCATGGTGGGCTTTTCATTCAATGTTTTTCAGGAAATACCATCATGTAAGTACCCTAACAACAAGTACTATGGGTACTTGAAAGTGTGGGTTCCGTTTCCCGCGTGAAAGCTTTCAGCATTCTCCATAAGAGTGATAAACTCACTCAAGTAGGCCTTGAGCACGCTACCCAGCTACTTTAAGTCTTTTATCAAATGGAATGCATGCCTAACCTCCTCAAAATGGGTAAAATTTTGTGCATGCTAGTGCACAAATCCACGGACAGCATGGGCTCCCAGTTGATTTGTGGCCACTACGCATCCCACTCCTTGACCACGTTCTTGAAGAGTTAATCTTCAAGTCACGTTTTGGCGAGGTCACTCAACTTGCCAAGTGGATCCCTGTGGACATGTAGAATGCGATCCATTTTTTTTAGCCAGTCTATCAGCTTCATAGCCTTTCAAGATATCTCAATTGTGTAGAGGAAGGACGTGTTCATGACCGGCCCCAATGTCATGAAGACAGGGAAGTCCTTGCTACCATTAGCAATGGCACTTCCGGTGCGCTCCGAAAGCTGGTGCACCCTCATCTAATCATGATCTCAATCAGATGGTACACCTTCTTGTTGACCTTCTTTCACAATGAGTGAGGCAAGTATACAATTCATTCATGCTTCTGTAGGCCGCCATGGAATGTACAAGTATGTCATAGAAACCATGTTCCTATCACGTGGTAGAGAAATACTATTTTTCAACACCGCCATGGTGGGCACAAGAACGTGGATTCAATCAAAGTTGATAAGCCATGATTCAAAGCAATAGGAAACCAATAGAACCTAGGAAAATAGAAACATATAAGAAAAATGAATGGAGCACAAGGCATTGAGCACGGCCCAAAACATTAAGAGGAGGGGAGGGGGGCAACTCAAGTCTAGAAGTTGGATTGCCACACACTCCTCCCTAACCCCTCTTGTCGTTTGTTTTGTCTTCATATCCTCCCTGGCCACTTCTTGCAATCTCTTGACGTGCCTTGCGTTCCCTTAGAGGCATCTCCTTCATGCCTATGCCAATGGGGAGGCCTCCAACATTTTTCAGGTATACCCTTCCTTCTCTTTTGTGTTCTTTGAGGTTGTCATGGTCTCTGAATGTGGGTAAGACCCCAATTGATATTTTTGGTTGAAAAAGAGAGGAGGGAATTTCAGGAAGAAGAGGAACATTGGTGGCTTGAGGATGGGCACTCCCCATCCCATGCCAAAGAACTCAATGTAGCCTTGTAAAGAAGAGAAGAAGCTAAGGAGTTTTGGAGAGGAAAAAAACAACATCCACAAGGGCTTTCCAATGCACTTTTTCATGCTTTTCAAGGAAATATACCATTGTTGCATTTCTTCTCTTGCTGTTACTTTTGATGGCATTTTCTCTATCTTGTAGCCATTGGAACCATGATAAACTTGGTTGTAAGGGTTGTCCTGTTCTGAAAAGCACTGTAACAGCTGTACCTCTAGCTCTTCCATGGAATTTATTTCTAGAGATTGCATACTGATGTCCAAAGCTATTTGGAGGGGCTTTCCCCTGTGCGTATTCTGGGTAAATTTTCATCAACGACCTGTTCAGGGAGACTAAAATATATAGGTTATCTGGAGGTTCATTTCCGTTTCCACCGCATCCCCTCATTAAAAGTCCCAAACAAGGGGAGTATTTCCATCAACTTGTGACTTTGAACATGTTATTTTGATGAAAAAAGTGGAAGTTCACTCTAAACATAATTCAGTTTTGTTTCTTGCACTGTGGTAAGAAACTCTTGTGTGCAAGGCACGTCCAAAGATTTTGTGCGTACTTTTTTTCTCTTACACACTCTATTGATTGCTTTTTCCCCTTCTCTTGCTCATCTGATTATGCAAGGAGGCGAGGGCGAGGACAAGGGCTCCAGGACACACACCTTGGCCTTTGAGGCATTGTGGCCTCTTGACCACTGATTGAGCAAGAAAATCAATTTGCAGCTTGCTGGTGTCTGGCGGATGGCCAGCCGGTCACGTGAACAGTCACCGGCTGTTCTGCCGCCCGGCCGCCAGCTTGCCAGCGACTAGCAAAGGAGAGAACTGGCAAACAGCCAGCCCTCTCCATGGCAAGGGTTGGTGTTCAACCATCACTCATTTCCAGAAGGAAGGAGGGCCGAACTAGCCCTCCCGCTACAACTGTCGACAAATGAAAGGTCCAAGTCTAAGTAGTAGTAGAAACAGATTTCTTCAAGGGCAAGCTTACTGCTGGTGTTGACCTCCTGAAGACACAGGGTGTACTCTACCACGTTGCACTGCTGACATAGGTGTTCAATCTTGTACCGTTTATCAGATGTTTCATTTTTTTTCCCGAAGCGTGCGTTTGTGGCGCACAGCAAATCCATCCAGTTTACCATTTGAGTCAAAGAGTCCTGCCACTGCAGATTCATCTGGTTGAGGGGTAGAATGCGTGCGGTCAACCATGTGAGGGTGGTCACGCGAGCTGTTGATCTAGCTCCACTGATCTCCTGCTGCAATTGGATGGTATTTAAATAAGACAGCCAACTCAAAGCTGTGCCACGCAAATGCGAGGCCGGGAGGTCAATTCTATTCTTGTCGTTGTTGACCCCAACAGCAGTGAAGTAAACCTCCAAACTGGTCAGCCACATCTTGACCATTGGTCCTTTATATTTTTTTACGGTTGAACAGATGATGGATAAATAGTTCAATTCGGAGCTCACTTGAGGGTTGAAGATTTCTCTTGGTGAGCCCTGTCTGCCAAGCCCAAGGGGTCAACCACCGGGTTTACCGGTGCTGTGCCATTTTCCACAAAATTTTCTGTGGCTGCTTGGTTTGCCTGGAGAGCATCGTTAATCACGTGCTGCTGATCCTCCATTGCCGGAGCCTTTGCTGGTTACTGCTGCTAGTCCCCGGGTGTGCTAACTTTGTGCACTATTTTCATTGCAAGGTATGCAATCTTCTGAATGGTAGAGATGCGGTGAAGACTCATGAAACATTTTTCACTTATTGTTAATGAATTGGATGCACCTCTAGTGTTGCTGTGCTGTTGTGTCAAGTTTTACACCAAGAAGTACGTGCATGGTTCACAAGGATGAGGTGTGGAGCAGAAAATGATTAGAGAAATAGGGTCAAATATATTGTTTACATTTGGCAAGGAAGGAGCTGGAGAATCTCTGACAGATCCTGAAGGGTGATGCAGTTGAAGCACCAGAAAGTGTCCTAACGGTCCAATTGTGTCCTCAGGATGATGGAGTTGAGGCCCTCCACTGGTCCCCAGGTGAGTTTTGAGACACATGGCATGCCTCCTGGAGGTGATTATTGAGCTCGACAAGCCTACGGGACCTCGTTGCATGTGTCTCGGTAGCAAAAACAATCAGTGCCACTTCCCATCCATGGCAAGGGTCTGTCTCAGTCCCGGTCTCTGGAGTGCCCAAGAATGGCCGGAAGTCGAGACAATCTCATGAGGGATGGTGAACTTCAGAAGAAGTAGACAAGTAGAGTGAGTGATGGTAGAGGGAAGCAGAAGCAGCGGGGAGTGCGGAAGTACAAAAATGTCACGGAAGCCCATAGAACAGTGTGAGATCACGGAGTTGGCCAGAAAAGGAGGCAAGATGGCATGCAGAAGTCAAGGTAGAGTGTTGAATGGGAAATTAGACAGGAGCACGCAGAGAGAATGTTGGGGGGAGAAAGGAAGCCTTGATGGGTTGAGGAGAGCTGAGCTGAGGAGGGATGATTTTAGAGAAAAGTGATGCGAGAGGGAGAGCTGAGATTGAATGGCAAAGAATGAGCTGGATGGAAATGGAAGAGCTGGTAAACCGTCAGAAAAAACGCGGAATCAAATGCAACGAAGATGTATAGAATTGGTTTGGTTGAACTAAGAGGGAATTAACAGACTCTTTTTCTACAGGAAGAGCAAGACAAGGTAGACTAGCTAGCCACACATGAACGACTCAACGTAGCTTTTATTTAGGTGGTCGGTGTCAATCTTACTAGACCGTTGGACAGTTTTTTAGTCTCTCATGCGAGAGATGTGCTGGTAGCTCTTGGATTGTCAAGGACCTTCTGGATAAGAATCTGAGCCAGAGACAAGAGTATTTCTGACACCCTTCCTGTATATGACTGGATTATTGTAAGAAAACTGTCTTCACCCCAGCACCTATCAGGGAACCCATGGTTTTCCTACTTGTGTCCTGAATGACATAATTTTTGGCAATCTTAAGCCAGCTGAATTTGTGCCAATCAGATGACACATCAGTGTCGTAGTCTTGGAGGTTTGTAGGCTGTTGGGGGATGAGGACACCGGTGTGCATTTCGCAAGTCTCTCCACTTTTTACTGAGGGTGCATTTTCTTTCGAGGATGAGAGGATGAAAAATGGGTGCACAGCTACTCAATAGATCATTATGGATTTAATCCTCTGTGAAAGAAACCAGTGTGAAGTGGAGTTATTAAGGAAAGCATCCCCTTCCTTTATGAAGGGGGAAGTGTTGGAGACTGTAGAAGATTGGGAAGCCTTCTATGTAGCAGAGGTGGAAGAGATTTCAGAACTCTTGCGACAACTGCAGGAAAATGATGGTGCTACTTGTTGTGAGTAAAACTTCCTCACATTGTGTGACAGAGTGTCAAGGAAACAAGGACAAGTTGATTGGCTTGTAGATACAGGTCATGTGGTTGAAGAGATGCTGATCAGCTTCAAGATGGTTTCTCCTAGAAATGGTTATTGTAGCTTTCTGGACACTGTGACACTGGAGGTCTGACTCACACTCCTAGTGGGGGTGCTGGGGTAGTGTGCAGTGAAACGGTGACAGAGAGTGTTGCGACAAAGCTACTCACAAAAGGATCCCTGCCATGGCTTTTCTTCTGCGTACATGATGATTGGAACGGAGCTGTTACCAAGATTTGGACTGGAGGAGTGCCAGCTTATTTCTTCCGTTTTCTTGAGACCAACGAGAAGAGAGACGGGTGATTTCTGATGCCCCAGTACCAAGTAATATTGATTTTCTCCTGTTCTAGACGGTGTGGTAATGATCAATGGACATTTTTTCTGGGGGTGATGCACGTGGGAGCTGACCTTGTGCGTGATGTATTGATAACAACTTGACCATATACTACTGCAAGATTTTGCTGTTGGCTGGGCCAAGTGAAAATCTGGTAGCAAGTAGCGGCGGATTATCGATGATACACTCCGTGCTGGGGCAGACCACAAGAGAGGCGGTAAAACGGGCTGATCCTAATGCCGAGCGGTGGAGTTGACAGCGGATGACAGAGGATGATTTTGAGGAGATGAGTCTGGGCGTAGGGGCATACCACGTGCACAAATTGATGTCCGGATAGAGATGTGATAAGGGGAAGGCAGAGGCTAACGCACCGCGGTAAATCTATTGCCGGCTTGGGTGCAGGTCAGTGCAAGACCGGCAGCTGACTCGTGGAGGTCCTAGTGCTGGCTCCAGTTGCTGATGATGAAGGAGGAAGAGGATTTCTGACTGATTGAATGACATGGAGCAGGGGAAAAATATGTGTGCTGATGATGTGGGACAGTGTGGGTAAAGGCCAATGCATGATTGGAAGTTGACCAGGCTAATCCTTTACCAAGAAGAGAAGCAGGTTGCTGATAGTGACGGATTGATTGATTGATGGAATAGGCATAGGGATGAGCCACGTGTGCTGATTTGTGATGATGATGAATGGAAGAGGAAGACAAGGAAGATGATGGAGGATGATGATGATGAAAGGCTTGATGAGGGTGACGAGAAAGGTGCAGAGAAGAACAAGGAGGAGGAGGAGGAGGAGGAGGAGGTAAAGGAACTTTGAGGCGGAGAGGTAGCGTGACAGGGCATCTTGACAGGATGGAGCAGTGAAGAGGCAGAAAGAGGGGCAAGGATTCTTCTGATGTGAACAGAGGAGAAATGAGCCAATGCGGCAGCTCAAGGCAGAGGCAGCACAGAAGGCGCTATAGGAGGCGGAGGTGGCATGGAGAGATGTCCTTGCCATTAGGTCATAACTTCCACTAGGAGCGGTGAAAAAGAGACAGAGAGTGTGGGATCTGCAGGGTTAGATGAAAGACATGCAGGAAGATGATGAAAAACAAGATTTGGGAGGCAAGTAGCAAGAATCTTCGTCGAGGATGGCAACAGAGGGCAGCTCAGATACTGATGTTGGCTGTTGGTGAAGAATTAATCCTAAAGTTACCACGGGAATCTGATTGGACGCAAGGCTTGATTACGGTGAGGAGTGTTACCAAAGCTTGAGGAGGGAGGTGAGGTGATTCTTCTGAATTCAGCTGATGATGAAGCTGGAGAGGAGCACTGTGAGTAGGCAGAAGGCCTGCGGGTGTGACTCAAGTGCACAAATCACCATGTGTGGGTGAGTAGGTGCAGGGAGGAACTGCGTCCTTCATTTGATGTCATAGTTGGCAATGTAAGGATGCATATTGAGATGGCAGAGATGACGTAGGTGGTGACGGAGGAGGAGATATTGATAGCAGAGGATAATGATGAGAGAAGCAAAGCAATGACTTGGTCAGGGAGCACCAGGCAATCTTGCCACAGGCTATGATACCAAATCAGAAGAAGTAGACAAGTATAGCAAGTGACAGTAGAGACAAGCAGAAACAGCGAGGAGTACTCAAGTAGAAAAATGAAGCGGAAACCCATAGAGCAACATGGGGTCAGAGATTTGGCCGTAGAAGGAGGCATGATGGCATTCACAAGTCAAGGTAGAGTGTTGGAGTGGGAAGTAGGCAGGAGCACGCAGAGAGAATTCTGAGAAGAGAGAGGATTTCTTGATGGGTTGTGTAGAGCTGAGTGGAGGAGAAGGATTGGGGGAGCGAAGTGATGTCAGAGAAAATGCTGAGATTGGATGGCGAGGAATGAGCGGATGGAAATGAAAGAGCAAGGAGACAACCGCAAGGACCGTGGAACCAAAGGTGCACAGGATGGATGGAAATGTTTGTGTTGAACTAGGAGGGAATGAAGATCCTCATTCTGTACATGAAAAACAGGATAAGGTAGTCTAGTGATGACTTCCCAACTAGCCAGACGCAAATGACTCAATGTCACTTTTGTTTTGGTGGTCTGTGTCAGTCTAAATAGACCACTGGACAGCTATCTAGTAACCCATGTGAGAGATTTTCTGGTAGCTCTCTGATTAACCGAGGGCCTCCTGGAAAACAATTTTAGTCACAAACCAGAGGACTTAAAAAACTATAGAATAGGCATCACATCGCTGGCACTGCTGCCTGATGAGGGCCAGACATCCAGTACTAGCTCAAGAAGTAGGGCCAGACTCCGTGCATGTCAGCCCACACCTGAAACAATACCTCATAGGAATGGAAGCCTGCCTTGCTCACGTAGCAAGGAAGGGGAGTCTCAAATTCCTTTACTCACTGGTCCTTGGTTAGAAGTTTAGGCCTGATGGGCATGGTGGAGGAAGGCCGCCCTTAAGGGGGACACCTCAGAACAAGAAGCCTGTCACCAGCATCAAGGAGTGTTGGTGTTCCAGGGTGACGGAAAGTGAGCGAAGCTGCAACTGGCAAAGACACTTGTTGAGGACACGCACCTCCTGTGCCTTGGTTGTGATGGTGTATCATCCGCCTGCTTGATCAGGTCCTCAGAGGGATTGAGCTCCTTCATGAGAGAGCACTGATATGTAGCCGAGACACGCGAGGTGCTTTGCCGATACGCCACTGGTGCAACTCCACCAATGGTGCGTGTTGGCTGCTGAAACACGCCCAAACACCCCAAAAATTGCTTCCTCATCTCCTCAAGTTACCTTCTCTGATGCTACTGCTGTCTGCGTATTTCTTCCAGTTGCCTCTGGAGATTTTCCATCGCCTTTGTTCGTGCGCCTATCAACTCCGATGAGGAAGAGCCACCTGGGTCAACCAGCCCCTTCCCTCTGTACGTGCCGGGTACCATGCATGCCGTTCAGTATGGGCCAACCAGCAGCACTTTATCAAATTCCAATCAGGTCAACATTTCCTGAGCGGTTGGAAGGCTAGGAGGGAAAAAAGCATCTTGGCCAAGCATTCGGTTGAAGGCACTGATTATGTGAGCAGTCACTCTGTTGATGTATTGCAGGATGTGTTTACCTCAGCATACCTTATGTTAATGCTAGGATTTGAGGACCCTGAAGGTGGCCTTCTGCGCACTGTCCCTTAGCTTTCCCTTTTTCCTTTTTTACATCAAAAGAGATGCACACCTTCTGTGCACCTGCCGTGGAGGGAGCATAGGGAGTGACCTTGTCATCCAATGCGGAGCAGCTCTGACAACATCAGGGAGTTTGAGTCGTGCAACCACTGGGGTTTGCATGCGTTCCATCTCAAATGGTCCCAACCACCGTGGTTTGAGCTTCGCAAAATCCTCTTCATGAAGTTTGATTTTTGCAGAGCTAAGGAGAACCCTATCGCCACTGGCGAAGACATCATCACTGCAAATCCTGTCAGTAGCTTGCTTCATTGTCGCTTGTGTCTTCACAAGGCCCGCCATTTTTCCTCCCAGGCTGTGGAGAAGTTGCTCCGATGGATGTCAAGGGCAGGAATGTTGCTCCAACTTTGTAATCCTGCCGGTGTGGCGGCAGTTTACCATAAACCACTTCAAACAGTACTGTACTCTTTGTGGTGGAAATGGTGGAATTTTATGCAAGTTTGGCAGTTGGAAGTTTTTCTGCCCAAATACTTCTGTGTGGCTTGCATAATGTGTGGTTCTGTTTATCTGTTTGAGAGTTTTCTTGGTTAGCTCTGTTTAACCATCAGTTTGCGGATAGAACGCCGTCAAAATTTGAATCCGACTTCCATATTGCATCAACGGCTGGTGCCAGAAACGGCTCGTAAAGCGACTGACCCTATCGCTTGTGATGGTGCACGGTACACCGTGTAGTTGCAGGATGTGAATGAGAAGGAATGGTGTGGTACCCTCCGTGGTGACCATTGTCAGAAACAAGTGCAAAACTTTGGAAAATCTGTCGACAACCACAAGGATGGCATCATAACCCTTGGGTTTTGTAGGTACTCTGGTGATGAAATCCATCAAGATATCACACCACGGCTCCATCAAAACAACTGTAACAGTCCGAGTAGACACGTTTGTCATGCTTTTTTTCTCCAGCACGTGTTGCACATTTTGCAAGGGTTTGCCACGTCGGTATGCATCCTCTCCCACCAATAGTACTTGGTCAGCTTCTTGAGCGTCTTGTCTTCACTGAAGTGTCCTCCAGGACCAGTTTCCTGGAACTCCTCAACCAACATGCACCATAGATTATTGCTCAGGGGCACAACTACCTGCCAAATAAACGAACGGCGCCAATAGGGTGCGTTGAACAAAAACATGGTTCTGTCGCATCTGCCATGCAACTCCCAGCCACGTGTGAACAGCTGTTACAGGTATGGGGTACAGTCCTGCTACAAGGTTGCGACATCAGCCGTTAGGTCTGGTCGGTGACTGAGTGCATCCTCTGGATTTATTTTTCCGGGCCGGTAATCAATGTCACAGTTGAAGGTGGACTCGAGGAACTCCATCCATTGACTTTGTCCACGGCTGAGATTTAGGTACATTTTCAGATGTTTTACCGCATGGTGGTCAGTGCGGAAAATACATCATTGGCATTCCAGATATCACTGCCGTGTTTTGAACGTTCGCACTATGGCAACCCTTTCTTTCTCATGCACCGCGTAGTTCAGCTCTGGTGTGTGTAATTTGCCTGACATATATGCAATCGGTTGTTCTCCTCCGCCGTTGTCTTGGAAGACAACGGATTCAATGGCCCGATCTGAGGCATTGGTGGCCACAATGTAGTCCGCCGTTGGATCTGCTAATTGAAGGGTGGGCGCTGAGGTCAGAGCATTATGTGAAGTTACAAATGCTTCTTGATTTCTGTCACCCCAATTCCACTCCATTTTTTCATGTGAGATCAGAGAGAGGCATTGAAACTCTCATATTATCCCTCATGAATCGACGGTAATAACTGCACAGCCTTACAAATACATGGACATCCCAAGCATTTGTCAGTGTTGGCCAATCAGCGATTGCCTCCACTTTTTCAGGTCCATAGTTATTCGCCCGTCATTGATGACGTGGCCTACAGTTTTGATCGAGCGCCCACCAAAGTCGCACTTCAAGAGCTTTCCACAGAATGTCTCTCTTCACATAACCTTGAGAATTTTGTTGAGATTTCCATCATGCTCCTCCGGAGAGCGGGTGTCCACCAGGATGTTGTGCAGATATACAATGACAAATTCATTGAGATACGGCCGGAAAATGTTGTTCATCGCGGCCATAAATGTTGCAGGGGAAGTTTTTGGTCAGAACTGTCAGGAGTATCTACGGGGTGCAGTCCCAACATTGATTATGCCTTCTCTAGTGGTTCATGTTTTCCGTTTGGGTGAATCCAAGACTGAGCGTGAGGTTTGTGGTTGCTTTATGCTATGTGAGCAGGAATTCAGAAACAGTCCGTTTTGCAATGGCAATTGCACCATTTTGCGATAGTTTTTGTACATGGACATTACGTGAACAATTTTACGGCTAGTCACGAGCTGTCCAATGCATCAAACCATGCACAGTTCGGCCAAGCCTATCCTGATTTACACTTGCCAAAGTGCAGGTCTCACTCACCACAGAAACACCTAACGCCCCCATGGTGCGCACACGTTGTGGCGCACATCCCTTTTCACTTGGTGGAGGGGTCCTATGCTCTGTTTTGATGCACCTCCGCCACTTTGGGTTGGGTTTGATGATGGGATGTGAGAGGGTTCAAGACCTGTCCGCGGACCTATAGCCAGAATTTCGACTGTCCCTGAGTAACAAAACGCACTACTAAGTTTCGGACACTAAGCCACAATTTTGGCCAAGTCCCTCAGTAAGAACGTGCACTACAGGATCCAGTGGATGTTACCCACCAGACAACTTGGCAGTCTACCAGGTAGAAATCCCCAAGTAGACATTTGTTACTTGTTGCGGTTGATTTTTTACTGGCAGTCAATTTGCGGCCGACTCCCAGAGCCACCCCAACTTTGGAAGCTCATATCTCCCTCATTACTTGTCCAATTTTGGTGAAACAACTTCTACCGCGTTCAGCAACTTGTAAAATGTAAGGAAGTCCTTCATTTTAGGACCCAAGAAATCCTAAAAATGCTAGATCCAACTGCGATGATTTTTCCCCTCTCTAGCGGCTCATTGGTGCCTCCCTGCGCCGCAATTGGAGATGCCGAAGGGGCAATTTTGCAGCATTCTCCCCCTCGCACCTTCCATACCCGCTGCTCCTGCTTTCTCTCAATTGTCCTCCAGCCCATCATTGCTGGTCATCCCAAGCCCAGCCATACTCATCGCATGCCGGTCCGGGGGTTGCGCTTTGGTCAAGAAATCCGCAAGCATGTTGTGTGTGCCGCAGTGCTGCACCACAACCCGCCCCTTTCAACCATGTCCCATGTGTATTGATGACGTACATCAATGTTCTTCTTCCTCCTATGCTGCGCCGGGTTGTCAGTCAGTGAGATTAAGCCAGTGTTGTCCTCTTACACCACCGTAGGCTCCTGCTGTGGTACACCAAGCTCCCCAAGCAACCTGCGGAGCCACACCGCCTCCTTGACCCCCTCAGCCAGCACGATGTACTCTACTTCCACTATGATGGTGGCCAGGTATTTTTGCTTCCTGCTACATCATAACATCACTGCACTTGCGAGGAAGAACACGTAGCCGAATGTGGAAATCCGCTTGTCCAAGTTGCCATCGTAGTGTGCATCCGTATAGCAGACCAGACGCAAGGGGTCTGCCCACCCTTTTTCGTCAAACCTCAGGCACGCGCGTCGTGTTGCCTGCAGGTAGCGGAGGATGCGCTTGACCGTCTGCCACTTTAGTGGACCTACATCGGCCACATACCTGCTCACTTGTCCCACCGCGTAGACCAGTCTGGTCGAGTCGCCACCATGGCGTACATGAGGTTTCCCAGCTCTAATTGATAGGGCACCCCTGCCATATCCTCCTGCTCTTCTTTTGTTTTTGGCACCATTTTTGCACTCAGTTCACAAATTGTGGAGACAGGTCTGCATATTGGCTTACACTCCTCCATGTTGTATCGCTTCAGGACCTTGGTCACATATTTGGCTTGCCTCAGCTCAAGCACACACGCCCTCCAGTTTCGTGTAATGCTCGTCCCAAAGTAGACATCTAGCTCCTTCATGTTAGACATCGTGATCTTGATGCTCAGCTCCTCTTTCAGCTTTTGTAGGCCCGGCAAGTCTCAAGAGTACACGATCCACGTAAAGCGCAACAATCTGATGGAGCTTCTTATTGCACCACATGTACATGCTAGGATCTACCTCATAGCGCTTGAAGCCGAGTTGTGCCATGAAGGTGTCCATCTGTTGGTACCAACATCTTGGCAATTATTTTAGCCCGTACAAGGACTTCCGCACCTTGCTGACCTTGCCCTTTGGCGCCTCCACCACCTCTAGCACATCCATGTACATTTCTTTGTCAGTAGTTCCGATGAGGAAGGCCATCTTCACATCCATCTGGTGGAGCTCCCTATCCTCCGCGTCTCCTACCACAAGGATTTTGCAATGCTTGTGAACTTGGTAACGGGGCAAACGTCTCATCGTAGTGCTCGCCCATTTGCCATTATCCGCACCTAGTACTTTTCTACCAAACTTTGTTTTTTAAGCTTGTTTATGAAGACCCACTTGGAGCCGATGACCTTGGCGTCTTTTGGCCTGTCAACCAGCTCTCAAGTGTCATTTTCTGAAATGGATGCCAACTCTGACTTGATGGTGGTGTCCCACAGCCTCCCCTACGTCTGTGCAATTGCCTCTTGCACAGTTGTCAGCTCCGTTGATGCAGCCAGCATGCAGCGCATCATGCCAATCCATCGACCGGTGCATGCATTGAAGTGTTTCTCCGCTCTCCCCTGCCTCCTACGGTGCGATAGTTTTCGTTGCACCACATCGCTGTACTGTGGTCCTTCCGTCTCTGCTCTCTCGGGTGAAACATCAACCGGAAGGCTCCCTGAGGTTCACTCCCACTCTGATGAAGTATCGACAGGACGGGCGGTGCATCTAGAAGATCTTACTCCGACGCCCAAAATGAATGCCACTGGGAGTGTGCGCTTTGGCACCCACAATGCCTCCATGGACAGATATTTCTGCCGCATCTCGCGTCCAACAGCATTGTAGTTGGATTCCTCTTTGTTTGCTACTACCTGTGCTGCACTGCTGCACGCTGAGGCCACATTCTTGACCTCTACCTCCATGGACACCTTCTCCTAGTGAAGAAGCAGGAACCACTACCCCGGTTTTGGAGTGCTCCCAACGCTCATGTCGTTGCTGCTACTACTGAATATGTGCTGTTTGTCAAACTCAACATCACGATAGCTGATGATTTTTTGCATGCACGGATTCCATAGAAAATATGCTTTTTACATGATCATGTAGCTGAAGAACAAGCACAGCTTTGCCCGCGGTTCTAGCTTGCTGTCGCGTTGCTATGTAAGGCTGCACACCGAATCCGGTTCGCGAATCTGAAGCTGGATTTGGATTCGAGAGTCCGAATCCTTGACTGGATCCGGATTCACGAATCCAAACACAAGATTCGCAAATCCTTGTGGATTCACAAATCTTGGCGAATCCTTAGTTGTGGTCTTATTCTTGACTGTAGCCAAAATAATACATTGCACCTTGAAAAAGAACATGGATGACATCTGGTTCACCTCCCGTTTTTTTGCATGTGCAATGTGGGAGTGTCCCTATCGCTACGGAAGTCAAGCCTGCCAGTGAGGTCGGACTCCTGATTTTCTTGACGGCAGGCTTTGATGACCTGGCTTGTCAGAAAGACATCATTCAGGTCATCGCACGGCCGCTGAATCTGTTGCAAGACACAGAATGAATCGTCGCTCTCTCGAGAAAAACATTTGAGCAAGTGGCAAAAGCCATCTCCCCTGTTTCCTGCATGTGTCAGGCAGTTGACCTGGCACATGCACGATTTGCGCTAGTTGTCGCGGCCGTCAGCTTTGGCCGAAGTTTTGAAACCTCGGAAGTTGAACCTACAAGCGTCTTCCCTCAACAATCAGAGGTTAGCGGGACTAGCTTGATATTTTTCTCTCCCTCAATCTCCTTTCCTTCCTTGATTCTTTGGTGGATTCCCGAGTCCCCAAATGAGACCCGACCCTGGATCCGAATTTGTGAATCCGGATCCTGATTCAGGATTTGTGAAACAGATTCATGAATCCATGGATTCGTGTGCATCCTTATTACTATGTCATGTGCACCATTGCGTGCATCTTGCACCCGAACACCTGCAGGTGTACCATGTTTCACTTGTACCCACTCCAAACCTCTTGTGGCATCTTCCAGTCGCCCTTACACTTCAACAACGCTAGTGGGCTGAGGTTGATGGTATAGCTCGCTATACGCACAACCTCCACCTAGAACCCTCGCTGCGACCTTGCACCCATAATCATGGTCGGCACCATGTTTAGTTGCATCTAGTTTACCTGCTCTACCACTTTGATAGATTGTGGAAAGTATGATGTAGTGGGTTTCCACTTGATGCCTTGTTGCTTCATGCACACACTGTAGCCCACGTACTCTTTGCCATTTTCACTGCATAGCGCTCTGACCTTCCAACCAGTCTACCTCTCCACTGCTGCAACGTACTGCTTCAGCCAGTCCAAGCCCTCGCCTTTTCGCTTCATGAAGTACACAAAGAGCTTCCTACTATAGTCATCAATGAAGATGACAAAGTATCTCAAGCCGCTCCTTGACGGTGTTATAGATGGTCTGCACATGTCACTAGACACGACCTCTCGCAGGTCCTTTGCACAAGCCGCATTCTCGTTGAACGGCTTGTGTCATGCCTTGCCCAAAATGCAAGGCTCGTACTTTTTTGGCACTACTACATCTGCTGCCGCATCTATTGCACCGTTGATGACAAGGTCGCACATTGTGTCGCGCACAGCCATGTCCTAATGGTTGCGGGTGCCAAATGTCCCAATTGTCGGTGCCAGAGCTCCAGATCCGTGCTTCCTCCCTTGGCCGTGTTGACGACGCGCTCCTCTGAGTCTGCAACGTCTAATGCCGTTGGGATAACCTTGGTCTCCACGATGTAGAGACCATCCTCTCGCTTTGCCTCCAGCACGACCTCGCTGCCGCCGTTGTTGTGCACCACTGCGCCTTTTCTGTGGAAGAGCACCTCATGCCCCGTATTTGTCAAGTGACTGACCATCAAAACATTAGCAAGGTTGGGGGCGTGCTGCACATCATGGATTCTGAGCAGCTCCTTCTTACCGTCCACTACAACTTCCACCTCCACGTCACCTTGGCCGGCTGCCGGCTTGACTTTGTCACTCGATTGACAAACCCAACTCCACCTGGGTGTGCTCCTTGGCCCTGGAGTCCAGCCACCGCCGGTTGGCCTTCTTGAGGAAGTGGTTCTTGTTGCCGTTCAGAAGCGGATTGCCTTTGGTGATTTTGCCGCCAGCCTTCACCTCCTCCTAACATTCTTGGACTATGTGGTAATTGTTGTCACAGTTGCGACACGTAACTTTCTTGGCACCCTTCTTGCCGCCGCCCTTTCCTCTGCTTCCTCTGTCCTTGCTTCTACCACCACACATTTTTGTGACAGGGTCCAATGAGGAAGACGAGGTCTGCCTGCAGCTCCGGCAGTGCACCTTGTTGTGGATGTACACTGCAACCACGCCATAGGTCACCTTGTCCTCCGGTCATCCTCCAGGGATGGAGATGAGTGGACCCCAATTGTAAGGTAGGGCCATGAGGAGGGCCATTGCCTGCAACTATGTGCTGACCTTGCACCCCACGTCATTACATTGTGAGGCAACCTGCTACATGGAGGAGATAACATCATATCCCTCCTCGATTCTCATCAGGAGGAGTCATTGCAAAGATTTTTTTCGAGAGTGATTTGGATTGGTGGATGAAGCAGAGTTTTTGCCAGGCTCTGGCTACCAGCTTGTAGTCTTGGAAGTAGCCCCGCTATGCCTCAGCTGCCCCGGACACCAGAAGCATGATGGCCTCTGTGAAGAGCCTGCTTCTCACCATCTGCAGCTGTCTCCTCTACGAGCACATGCGTTCCCAACATGACCCCCAGGAGCCGCTTATACACGAGGTGAAGCTCAAGCTACCACCTCCATTGTCCAAAGCTTGGTCAGCCCGCATACTTTTGGATCGATTGCATCTCCTTCTATGCCATTTACGTAGCTCCTACTCCGACAGGGTCTAAGAACATCACGGTGATGTTGTCCAAGTTGACAATCTTGTGCGCCGCGGAAGTCGTGAACATTGGACACAATCATACTTGTGGGACCATGAACCTTTTTGGGGAACATCTATGGGGTGCATTCTCAAGGTTGATTTGACTTTCTCTAGTGGTCCGTGTGATCCGTTTTAAGAAAATCTAAGAGAGTGTGAGCTTTCTGGTTGCCTCACGTTATGTGAGCAGGATTCTAGAGACATTCCATTTGCGAAGAGAATTTTGCAATGTTGTGCTAGTTTTTATACATGGACATGATCTTNCCCACAGCCAGTTGACAATGTCCTCTTCTTGATGTAAACGTCAACAGCTCTCATTTGGTAATATCCTCTTGGTACATCGGTATTTGTTAACATTTTTGCACCTTGAATTTGATCAAAGAGCTACTTGGCACAAGAGAGGGGGCATCGGTTGTTGATGGTTATGTCGTTCAACGCCCGTAGTCCATGTACATTCGCATTTTGCTTTTTTTTTATGTACAATAATGGTGCGGCGTACGGTAATGTGGATGGCCAGATCATCCCCTGCTCGAGCATCGCATCCAACTGTTTCTTGAGTTGTGTCAGGTCATAGTCTCTTGTTTGATTGGTTCCCCTCACGGTCAATCTACAGCCCGGTTTCAACTCCAAACAATATTGCATGTTGTGTTTTGGAGGTAAGTTTTATGGAAGTTTGTTAGTGAAGACTTCCACAAACTCTCTGACAAGAGGTGTGAACTCCTCTGGAACCATCACAAAGGTTTTCCACTTGCATTTAGTGCCTTTGAGGCTGATGAATCAGTTTTCATGACCACTTCCTGCTCATTCGGTTCCAAGTGGACAAGCCATTCATGAGCACATTTTCATATGTAGTGCGTGGCTCTGTCCAGCAAGATTGGTTAGACGCGCTTTGTTTCTTGGGTTCTGTTGTTTCCTCTAATGCTTCCACATCTACTTCATGTTTTGGCGCTTTTTCTCTGTTGAATTGCAGTTGTCGTTTGGTTTTGTTGATCTCCATGTAGACGGCTTTGCTACTCCATGTCACTTGTGAATCATAATTGCATAGGAAATCTTGTCAAAGGGTGATTGTACGGTCACCCATTTGAAAGGACCGTTAGACCGTTACATCCCGCAGATCTCCAATTTTGAAAGTGCAGTGGTTCACTCGGTTGATGGATTTAAAACCTTCAATCAACCTGGTTTGGTCAAAAAAATCCAGCTTCTGGACCATATCATTCCTCACAAAACTTTGTGATGTCCCTCCATCCAATGGCGCTAGTCTATTGTTGGATGATATGCACCTTGTCCACTGGCTAGCTGGCTGGCTGTACGGACAGACAAGGCATGCACTGCTCTATGGAGTACGTTCCCTTGGTCTGTTTTGAGATTGGCCAGGAATGCACTGCCCGTAATGGGTATGTCCCCTGAAGATCATCATAGGAAACAGACGTTTGTGGCCTAGTTGGAACAAGCACTGGAGCTCATGGGTCGAAGGCTCAAACCCCGCGATGGTCGCAGTTTTCTTTTTGGCCCAAAGTGGGATAGGAAGCTTCTAGGAAACTCACTAGAGCCTACCTTGGAGATGAAACTTGGCGGTCTGAGGACGTGACAAGTAGGACTTGTTGACATGGTGTGCCCCTTGCCATGAGTTCCGTTGATCGTACTCCCTGGTTCGACCACTCAGAAGTCGTCAAAAACCTGATCTGAATTTAGATTTGGATTCCTTGGATTTTTCCATGCAGGATCGAGCTTTGAATCACTCAATTTGAGTGAGTATTCAAAAAGTTAGCCTAGCCCAAAAAACGGGTGTTGGGTGGGTGGAATCTGGTACCCGCCATGGGTAGCGGGATATTCCACCGCCAGGGATCCGAGTTCATTCCTAATGGCCTCCAAATGCACAAGGGGCATGAATGAGGTGACCATAAGGGCCTCTTTGACCATGATGAACTTCTCGTTGACTTCTGGGCGAAGAAAGGTGCTTCGACGGGTCATCGTCGAAGCGCCTCCCGTAGCCTAGAATGCAAGGCCAGGTGGGCGGCTCCACCAAGGTTTACTTCGACGGCCGTAGCAGGGGCTCTACTGCTCCGTTTTCGACGTGCTTGGATGCGTTGGAAATCTTAGATCATAGGCTATAAGGAATTGATGTAATCTCACTATCCTAAGTAACAAAAACATGTTTCGATTCAGATCTACTGAATGCGACAAGTTCTGCCTACTCACATCCGTGATCCTTGTGCTCAACACTCTTCACCATTGGTGTCCATTGCCTGCCCAAACCTTGGTAGCGTCTATCACTGAGAGCTAGGCATCCTTGAGGGTTCCTCCACACCCACTAGAGCCAACAAAAGGGTTATGGGCCCACGTGCCTAGAAGGACCCTAGCTCTTCTACTTTCACGCTACCGCCGCGCGCCATGGCAACGACCGAGCAAGAGAGAATTGGCACCGTCTCCAAGTTTGATGGGAACGGCTTCCCCTTGTGGAGGTGGCAGTTTGAGGTCTACCTCGATGACAAGGGCCTACTTGAGCTGGTCAACGGTGAAGAGACCGCGCCTCCGGATACCGCGACGTCGGAGGAAGTGGACAAGTACAAGAAGCGCAACAAGAAGGCGCTTGCATTGTTGGTGTTAGCGCTAGCCTTGCCGCAACGCGCACTAATTCAAGGATGCACGGAGGCCGTGGAGGCCTGGAACAAACTCTGCACCATCTACCAGTCCACCAACCTTGCTAACCAGCTCTTCGTCTTCAAGAGGCTTGTCACCCTCCGCGCCAATGAAGGTGACGACACCATGGAGATTCTACAACAGATTGAGTCCCTCACTGCCGAGTGCGTAGCCACCGGATGGAAGGTTGACCCTTAGCTGCAAGCCATGATCCTCCTCCTGGCCTTGCCCGACAGCTAGAGTCCCATGATCACCATCATAGGCGGCTGGTCCGCCGATGAGCTGAAGTACCCGAAGGTGGCTGAGTACGTCCGCAACGAATGGATGCAACGTGGTGGAAGAGAAAGCGGGGCAACGTGAAGTTCCGCCTATGCCGTCTGCCCTCAAGGTGGAGGGGGAGGCAAGAAGGGGAAGGGTGCCAACCAGGGCACCAAGAGAGGTGACAACAAGGGGGAGTGCTACAATTGTGGCAAACAAGGCCACTATGCACGTGATTGCCCTAACAAGAAGTCGGACCAACCCAGGAAGGGCGGGAAGAAGGACACCCAAGCCATGATGGCCAGGGAGTCTACCGGCTTGACAGATCCGGAAGTCACAGTGATCGACTCCTGATCAGGCCGCCACACACAATGCAACCGGGCGGCATTGGACACCTACGGCGCCACCGAGCGGCGCATGACAGTGGCCAACGGCAAACCAGAGTTGGCCGCAGGCGAAGGAAATGTTCGCATTGAGTCGGTGGTGAACGGGAAAGTCATTCCGTGCACCATCTACGATGTGCTCCACATGCCCAACTTTGGGGCAAACCTGCTGTTAGTGAGCCGCCTTACCGACAAGGGACTCAAGGTACTCTTCAACAAGAAGGAGGCCATCATCCGGAAGGAGGGGGATGGCGAGGTGATTGCACGTGGCAAGAGGGAGGAGGACATGTACCTTCTTCGCACCAAGGTTCTTGCCGATGCAGTGAGGACTGACGCCGTCAACCTCGTAACAAAGGATGAAGGAAATCTGGACGTATGGCACCGCCGCCTATGTCACATTGCTCCCTCAACTTTGAGGGACATGGCAAAGAAGGAAGTGGTGCGGGGCCTTGAGGTCAGTGGCCTCGATGCGGCCAAGAATGCCGTGTGCGAGCCATGCGTGGTGGGTAAGGCGACACGGCAGCCGTTTGATGGCAAAGGGACACGTGCATCGGCGAAGTTGGAGGTGGTGCACACAGATGTGTGTGGACCATTCGAACCCTCCATTGGTGGGGCGCGCTACTTCGTCACCTTCATCGACAACCACAGCCGCAAGCTCTACCTCTACACCTTCAAGAGGAAGAGCGATGTCTTGTCATGCATGTAGGAATTCGTGGCGGTTGTGGAGCAGCAAACGGAGTTGAAGGTGAAGGCGTTCCGGAACGTCAATGGTGGCGAGTATGAGGGCTGCTCGGCATGGATGAAGAACAAGGGGATCGCGTGGCAAAAACCTATGCCACACTCTCTACAGCAGAACAACGTTGCCGAGAGGGCAAACCGCACCATCCTCAACATGGTCCGGTCCATGTTGAGCGATGCCGGCCTCGCGCAGCGGTACTGGGGCGAGGCGGCACGGACAGCGGCGTACATCATGAACCTGACGCCAACAAAGCCGCTAAAAAGACGCAGAGTCAAAGGTGTGGAAGACGCCACAAGAAGTGTGGAGCGGGAGGAAGCCAACTGTGGCACACCTCCGTACTTTTGGTTGTGTTGCACATGCTGTTGTGCAGGCACGGGAGGGGCGGGGCAAGCTGGACCCACGGACTCCCCGGTGCATCTTCGTCGGGTATGAGAGCGGGAGCAAGGCGTACCGGCTCTTTGACCCGCGGAGGCAGCAGATCGTGAAGAGTCACGACGTCACATTTGATGAGGACAGCCGTTGGACAGACAAGGACGCGAGTCTCTCCAAGCGGGGCGAGTGGCTGTCACTCCTCGAGGGGGAGACGCCGGAGGACGCAAAAGAGGGTTACGTCCCATCGGCTCCAACCGGCGATAACCATCCGGGGGATGGGGGAGCGGCTGATTTGCATTCAGCCGAGTCGGACAATGAGTCCGAAGCGCCGGCAACAGTGGAGGTGAACGAGGAGGCGGGAAGTGAGCCCGCATCTCCACGGTCCCCGAGAGAGGGGGAGCAAGCCAGCGGTGTGAGTGGTTCCGCGAGAGGGCAGCAGCAGCAGCAACAGCAGCGGCGGCAGCAGCAGCAGCAGCCCCGGAGAAGCGGACGCGCAAGGAGGACAACAAAACGGTACGATGTCGTGCAAGGCACCTGGACTGGGTTTGCTCGAGCGTTCTTTGCGCAAGAGGAGCCCGAGACCGTCAAGGAGGCATTGCAGCAGAAGGATGGGGCTGAGTGGGAGGGAGCCATGAAATCTGAGCTCGCCTCCCATGAAGAGAACGGTACTTGGCAGCTGATTGATAGGCTGGAGGGCGCGAAAAATCATCGGCTCCAAGTGGATCTTCAAGAAGAAGCTCACCAAGGAGGGGAAGGTGGAGCGGTACAAGGCGCAGCTGGTTGCGAAGGGGTACGCCAAGCAAAAAGGAGAACACTACGACAAAACCTTTGCGCCGGTGGCAAAGTTTGCCTCCATTCGCTCCATTCTCTTGGTGGCGGTGGCGCGTAACTACAAAGTCCACCAAATGGATGTAAAAACCGCATTCCTCAATGGCGACCTGGACAAGGAGGTCTACATGGAGGTGCCGGAAGGGGTGGACGCGCCGCCGGGGAAGGTGTGCTGGCTTCGCAAGGTGCTCTACGGGCTCAAGCAAGCGCCACTCATGTGGTACCTGAAAATGGACGGCTTCATAGCCGAGCTTGGCTTCAAGCGCTGCAAGGCGGATCACAGCGTGTACGTGCAAAAGCAGCCGGGTTGCACCAGATCATGGTCCTCTACGTGGATGACCTCATCCTCGTGTCATCGGACATGGAGGAGTTGGTGAACCTCAAGCGGCAGCTCGGCGGTCAGTTCAAAATGACTAACATGGGCGAGCTCGAGTACTACCTCGGCGTCGCCATCAAGAGGGACCGCAAGGCACGCACGCTCAAGATGGGGCAGGCAAAGTAAGTGCAAGAGGTACTCCACCGCTACAACATGGAGGAGTGCAACCCCATTGGCACACCCATGACCACCATGTGTGAGCTGAGCTCGAGCATGGGCCCGAGCACGGACGAGGAGAAGGAGGAGATGGCAGGTTTGCCATACCAGTCCGCAGTGGGGAGCATCATGTACGCCATGGTGGCGACACTGCCCGACGTGGCCTTTGCGGAGGGCCAAGTGAGCCGCTACGTTGCTGACCCCGGGCCGTTGCATTGGCAAGCGCTGAAGCGGATCCTCCGCTATCTCAAGGCGAAAAAACAGTCGCGGCTCGTGTTTGGAGTGGGAGCGCGTGATGACTCCCTTGAGTTGGTCGGCTACTCGGATGCCGACTGGGCTGGTGATGTGGATGACAAAAAATCAATGTCGGGGTGTTTGTGCTTGGTGGTGCAGAAGTTTCATGGGCAAGCAGGAAGCAGGACTACGTGGCGGTGTCCAGCACCGAAGCGGAGTACATCGCGCTCGCGGAAGCCGCAAAGGAGGCGGTGTGGCTGCATCAGCTTTTAAAGGAGATCGGCGTGCCGGAAAGGAAGCCGACGGTGCTCAGCGTTGACAACATGAGTGCCATCAGCCTGATGCAGAACCCGGTGTTGCACACAAGGACCAAGCACATCGAGATCCGGCATCACTACGCGTGGGACTTGGTGGCGAAGGGAGATGCGGCTATTGTGCATTGTGGCACTAAGCGCATGCTCGCTGATGCCATGACCAAGGGACAGCCAAAGGACAGGCACGATGCAAACTGCATGGAGCTCGGATTGCGCTGTGAGGTTTAAAAAATGCTACAGGTTTTAAGGACAGGGCATCAAGGCTGCGGTGCAAGGGGGAGATTGTTGACATGGTGTGCCCCTTGCCATGAGTGCCGTTGATCGTACTCCCTGGTTCGACCACTGAGGAGTGGTCAAAGACCTGATCTGAATTTAGATTTGGATTCCTTGGATTTTTCCATGCAGGATCGAGCTCTGAATCACTCGATTTGAGTGAGTATTCACAGAGTTAGCCTAGCTAAAAAAACGGGTATTGGGTGGGTGGAATCTGGTACCCGCCATGGGTGGCGGGATATTCCACCGCTAGGGATCCGAGTTCATTCCTAATGGCCTCCAAAAGCACCAGGGGCATGACTGAGGTGACCATAAGGACCTCCTTGACCATGATGAGCTTCTCGTTGACTTCTGAGCGAAGAAAGGTGCTTCGACGGGTCATCGTCGAAGCGCCTCCCGTTGCCTAGAGTGGAAGGCCAGGTGGGCAGCTCCACCAAGGGTTACTTCGACGGCCGTAGCAGGGGCTCTACTGCTCCATTTTGGACGTCCTTGGATGCGTTGGAAAGCTTATATCATAGGCTATAAGGACCTGATGTAATCTCACTATGTTAAGTGACAAAAACGTGTTTCGATTCAGATCTACTGAATGCGACGAGTTCCGCCCACTCACATCCGTGATCCTTGTGCTCCACACTCTTCACCATTGGTGTCCGTTGACTTCCCAAACCTTGGTAGCGTGTATCACTGAGAGCTAGGCATCCTTGACGGTGCCTCCACACCCACTAGAGCCAAAAGGACTGTAGGTTGAGGTTGGCTCTTGTGGAGCGACTGCGAGCAGAAGCGTTAGCAAAGCTCTGCAAGTATAAAATCATATATCCTGCATGCATCCATTTACCTTGCCTTTGATACTCCTCACAAAGTGTCCAACCAAGGGTAGACACAAAAAACCTTCATGCGGACTTTGTGAGGTTGCAAGCTGAACAAACCTTACGTGTGGATCCCTTGTTTGAGGGTGATATGTTACCTTGGTTGCAATGCCAAGAGCGATTGGCGGCCTCCCATGTTGGGACCCCTTTTCTAGACTGTTGCTATCTAGTGCATTGACATCTATTAAATGACTCTTACAACCTCTCATATGCACTCTCAACAACATTGCCAGTTGGTCATCCTTGTATCCCTCACCAAACTTTTTCATCTCAGGTACCCTCTTGGGCGGTTTCAGCCATTAACGTGGGCGATCGTTCGATGTGGATTGCTCCTTGCGCACAGCATTTGCATCTTCTAGTCTTGTCCTTTGCCATTTCTTAACTCTTTTTTCTGCGTCTCCCCTCCCCCTTTGGCCTATTTTCCACCATGGCAATTGCAAGCAATGTGACCAGGTCTTCAAAAGTTGTAGCAGAGCCGTTGATCCTGCTTATCGACGATGTCGACTTCCATCAAGAATGAGGAGTCCCTGACGGTGATTTTCTGCCACTGCGATAATCCCGTATCTGACGTTGCTAGGCGTAGGATTCCTGGATCTGAGCTTTGTAGTCAGCGTAATCCAATCTCTTTGCTACTACAATCATCCATGGCAGGTCATTATGGATACTACAGATAACCATTGCTCAAAGGAAGTCACATTTGAGGACGTTGTGGTGAAAAACACAACTCCTCTAGGGTGAGTTTGGCACCGATGATGACCTTGCGGAATCTCCACGTGTACTCAGCCACACCGGACTACTGTCAAAGTTGATGCAGCGTATTCCAGACATCAGTTTTTTTTCATGTAGTCATTCAAAATGTGCAAGTACTGTGTGCGCAAAACTATCCCAGTGTTGGGAGTCATCAACGCGTCTTGCGAGTTAGGGTTGATGTGCTCCAATGGTAAAATTCCAGCAGTACGCAATGTCAGATGGACATTGTGAGCCATTGATGAGGCTCCACTGATCTCTTGCTGCAGTTGGATGGTCCAGAGGTTGGAACATCAACTTCATGCAGTGCCACGCATAGTCAAGGCTGCGAGTTCAAATTTTTTTCTTAACCCCAGTAGCGGTAAAGTACACCCCCAAACTCATCAACCACATCCTCCTAAACTGTCCTTTTGAATTTGCAGGATTGAACAATTTGCGGAGGGCCAAAGGAATTCTAAATTTTCTGGGCATTTGACAATTTGTCCCAACAAGCACCACCTCTCATGGGCTTGCATTATGGAGAGCCTCCACCTTAGCATTCAACTGCTGGATCAAGTGTTGGTTGAGACCCTCGAGTCATGATAGTCATTACGTTAGCTCATTGTTGATGCAAGCTTGTCGCCTGCCACTTGTCGTTTCAATCACTCCAACCCAAGGCCGGGTTGGCTGTTGATGTTGTCCGACCCGTGGTCGTGTAGCCAGCCACACCAGTGTTAGTCGTTGCTAAGGGATTCCCTTGCATCATGAATTGCACCTGCTCCTCCTATATCACCGGAGTCGTCACAGGAGACCAGCTGATGGTCATCGGTTGTGCTCGTTCCAATCACGTTGGAGTTGCGATGTTGGCAAAGTCTTGACATGCCAGATACACTCACGGCTCCTATGATGTAGTCGTCCAGATGAGTGAAGTCGTTGTTTGCCCCTATAGCACAGCTGTGCTCTGATAGCAAGTGTTGTGCCAGTTGGAAGTGTAGATGGTGAGAACTGTTAGAGATGTGGGGTAGAACTGTTCCGTCCCTCACATACACGAGTCCATAAAACTCACGAGTGGGAATTTCTGTTCTTACGTTCATGGCTCACCGTGTAACAATTTGAGGATTACTCCACCGATCGGCCAAAGGCATTTTGGTCAACTACCCCGACCTTTGGTATCCCTTTCCAGATTTTTCTAGCAACTTCGACCACTTTCCAGAATAGTCGGACAGATATGTCAAAAACCATATCAATGTCTTTATATCTTTCAGTTGACCTCTCAACAACGCACAATGTTTGTTAGGAAAAACTTGAATATTGTTGAAGCCCCCTGAATTCTTGACGGAGCTTCTCAAATCTGCCACTCACGACGTGACTTCGCACATGTCACTCGGCTCAAAAACCGATGACCCAACTTATGCCTCATTCTCATTTACAACAATTTACATATGTGCTTGACTCACTCAATTCTTGTAATCATAGTATACCTATTGCTTAATACAAATTATCCATTTGTTCCAAACATCCTAATTGTCTTTTGTCCCGCACCTCATCCCTGTGAACCACCTACATTCCGCATGACATAGCACTTCGTATCAGAGCACAACGGCGTTGGAGGGGCAAAATATGCATAAACTACCTGGAAAAAACCTCAGTCAATTTCTCAGTGCATGTCCACCGTTCAGAATATCATAGACCTTGTGAGAAAAAAAAGTGACCACAGCGAGCCCATCCGGCAATAAGCACCAATCCCTGGCGAGTACTCCGGCGATGGCGGATCAGGAGCACGCGGACAACAACGCTCTCGAGACAAACCAGGCATCAGCAATAACCTTTGTAGCACATGGTGCAGCATCAATAAGTCCAACGGCCAATCCAATGACGGACCGTTCGGGCTCGCCAAACCCTTCGCCTATGCCGTTGCCCGCTGGTTCGACACCTGGCACAATGGAAGGCACCAGCCGACAAGAGCGAATCAACGAATACCCGTATCACAAGTTATCAGGACTCGGGAGCCTCAACACCCATCTATTGCAAGAACTCAACACGGTGATGGAGGAGCTTTGATTTTCTTGTGCGCACAAAGCGGTGCTCACCGAGATAATTCTGCATCTCTCGAGTGAACCCTGGAATTGACCGGCACTCCCTGAAGTGTATGATCATACAAACTCCATGAGACCGACGGTCAGGATGCGGCTCATGAGTTTGGAGGTGTACTTCATCGCTACTTGGGTTAAAAACAACAAGAAAAAGAAAATTGACCTTACGTCCTCGCTTTTGTGTGGCACACCTTGGAGTTGGTGGTCCGATCTAAAGGCCATCCAATGGTATCACAAGACCGGCAAAGCCTCATCAACGGCTCTTACGACCGCTCTCACATTGTCGATTGCATGTGTACTACCCCTTGAGGAGATTAATCCAACATGGCACAACTCCCTCATACCACCGGATATATGGAGTGACTTCACGCACGCTACGCTCGCTTGCTTTCGGAATTAGAACGAGAAGTCTAACGCACGGTACAGACTCCAACGCCTGCGTCAGCATTCTAGCGTGGCAGAATACACTCATCATTTTTGCAAAATCATCACCAGCAGTAGACTCACCCCCAAAGAAATGTGTTTCTCCCACAAAAGTGGGAAAAAAAGCAAGATATTTGGCTAGAAATAAACATTTTTGGCATCCAAGATGACCTCACATGAATGATCAGAGCCCCGGGCTGCATTAACAACGCCAAGTAAAATGCTCTGATACAGGAATCCAACAACAAGCGACCCCAAAACCATGTTTTTTACTGTGGCATGGGGAAGTCGCAATCGACAAAAACTTTGTCTTCGATGGAGATCAAAGCTGTCAATCAGCGCGATCAATAGCTTTTTGTTGGACTTGCAAAAATTCAGATCATGTTTTGCGTGACAGCCAAAAGCGGCAACAACAAGCCAAAAGGGAGGGGGGGAGTCACAAAGAATGAATGAGGAGTCAGGAAACAACAGAGGGCAGGAGTAGACGACAAGGCTCCTATACAGTTGGAAAAATCTGTGCCACTTGATTGCACGTCTGAGCAGCTCACATCACCACAGACAAGGGTTCTTGAGATCGCAAAGTTTGATGAGGGGTATGAGGACGGCCTACCGGCAACACTATTATGAGTGCAATCGAGGGGTTGTAAAAGTTACACAACGGTACCAGCACTACTCAATGGAGGAGCTCCTCACAGTTTCATCTGCAACGACATGTTTTGAAAGCTGGATTTGCAGACTTAACCGGGATTCTTTGGAGGAAAAACCACTCATGGATGACTTGAGATCTGTAGACTTTGTAAACTGCACCGATTAAAAACAAGAGATCTGCACGACGTAACAGTCTGGGGGACTTGCCTAATGAGCAACCACAAAATCATCCTCGGGTGAGATTTCTTGTACTGGCACAATACGTAGGTCGTTTGGAGCAGCAGAGTAGTCTACGTCAGAATTAACAGCAAAAAGCGACACCTGCCTGTGGTCGAGAGACCCACGACGCAGTGGCCGTTACAGGAAGCAATAGCGATGGAAGGAGCAGAGGAAGTTGCGACAACCAAAAAGCGCCAACCGATATCTCTAGATGTGGCCAAGGGATACCTAGAACACGGAGCTCAAGCATGAATGTTCCACATGGAAGCAGAGGAAGCAGAAGAAATCAGAGCTCTCAAAGCAACACCAACGACGTTGACACCTCAGAAGTTCACAACCGTACCACAAAATTTTGCGGAACTCATCAAAGAGTTCAAAGGGGTTCTCCAGGACAAACCACCCTGGAAAGGTACCACCACAATGCGACATGGACCATCCGGTAGATCTGAAGCCAGGCAGCAGACCAACGGTGAAAGGACCCTATTGGATGAACAATCATGAACTGGTCAAAACTAAGAAGCAACTGGATGCGATGCTCAGGCAGGGGTTCATTTGACCCTCCATGTCACCCTACGCAGCAACAATCCTTTTTGTGGAAAGGAAAACAGGAGAGATGCAAACGTGTGTGGACTACCAAGCATCAAAAACAAAATCACCATCAAGAACCATTACACCGCCCGCAGGCAAACAAACTTTTCAACCAGCTCCGTGGGGCTCAAATTTTTGGCAGAATCAGTCTACTCAGCTACTCTCATCAGATCCACATATCTGACAAGAACGTCAACAAGACAGCATTCCACACCAGATACGGGCAGTTGGAGTTCACAGGTATGCCGTTTGGACTCACAAATGCCCCCACAACATTCATGGCAGCGATGAACAACATATTTCTCCCGTATCTCGATGACTTTATCGTCATGTGTCTCAACAACACCCTCGTGTACTTGCGCACCCTAGAGGAGCACAATGGACATCTCCAAAAAAAACCGCAGTTTTACAAAGAGAAGTTTCTGGGAAAACTCTCAAAGTGGGACTTCCGTTGCCATTCGATGGAGTTTTTGGGCCACATCATCGATGGCTCATGAATCACCATGGACCTCGACAAACTGCAGGCAGTTGCTAACTGGCCGACACCCACACATGTTTGGATGTTCAAGTATTTTTTAGCTTTTGCAACTAGTGCTGTCTATTTGAAAATTGTTTCGGTAGGGTCCCAGCGCCTCTCTTCGCTTTCACCCACAAAACTACCCAGCGGAGCTGGGGGGACAACGAACGAGACGCGTTTGACTCTTTGAGAAATGCTTTGACCTAGACGCCATCCTTACAATTGGCAGATCCAAAAGTGGACTATATCATGGCCACCAATGCATCCGATCAAGCTATTGGAGCAGTTCTCCTCCAAGTCCAGTCGCGTACATGTCAAGAAAACTACGAGGGCCGGAACTCAACTACGCACTGCACAAAAAGGAAATGCTTGCTATTGTGCACGTGCTCAAGACATGGCGATGGTACTTGGAATGTTGGCAATGCATCGTCCGCATCGACCATCTCGCCCTGAAATATCTCAAGACATAGCCGAATCTGAGCTGTCGACAGACCCATGGACGGAGTTCCTTGAGTCCAACTTCGAATATTGACCCGGAAAAACAAATTCAGCAGAAGCTCTAAGTCAACGACCAGATCCAATGGCACACATCAGTACGTTACTCGTTGATGAAGACCCGTAACTCATGAGGTTGTTTTCAAAGGGTTACAATGAGTTTACAAGTTTGCTTCCACAACCCTTACTGCTGACGGTGATTCATTCATCAAGTTGTCTTTCCTCCGAATGAGGAACTACGACACATGTTATTGGAAAAGTTCCACGATACAAGTCCAAGAGGGCACTTCGGCGACGACAAGATGCTCAAGAAGCTGGTAAAATACTACTAGTGGGACAAGATGGAGGATGACGTGGTAGCCTTTCGCACATCATGTGACATTTGTTGTAGAAAAAATCTCGTCCCATGTAGCCATCTGGTCTACGTCAACCCTTACCTGTTCCAACAAAACTATTGGCCAACATCAGCATGGAATTCATGATGGGACTACCTGCCAGGTATTTTTGCCGCATACCCACTACCGTCGCAACTAATGTGCACCATACCAAATCTTCACAGAGAAAGATGGGGGGGGCACTTAGACAATGAAATGACTTCAACGTCCACCAAATGCATAAAATACTTTTAAGGGCCACTGTTATAACATAATACTCCATATGTCCACCATGCTAAATTCAAATAGGGAAAAATACAATTCTCCGCATATCCACCATGACACTCCACCAAAGTACGTCCGACAACATGAAAAGAAAACCTTAGTCAATGACTCAAACACATATTAGATCCCGTATGCTAATGGTTTTCCTTACATTAAGAAGCATGAATTGAGGGTTGAAATTGACATACATGCTCACGATTATTCTTTGTGCATGTTTCTTGTTTCCTTGCTTAAGAGTCCTCAAACTAGGAAAAAAACTATCCATTCCAATATCAGTATCGAGCTGGACCGCCGCTCAATGCCAATGACAATACCCTCGATAGTCACGATACCGGCACGAGGGCTCAATGCCGGTATCGACCGGCAATGCTGGGACTCCGACAGGCTGGCTGGCGGCAGCAAACAAGCCCNTGTGCACCATACCAAATCTTCACAGAGAAAGATGGGGGGGGCACTTAGACAATGAAATGACTTCAACGTCCACCAAATGCATAAAATACTTTTAAGGGCCACTGTTATAACATAATACTCCATATGTCCACCATGCTAAATTCAAATAGGGAAAAATACAATTCTCCGCATATCCACCATGACACTCCACCAAAGTACGTCCGACAACATGAAAAGAAAACCTTAGTCAATGACTCAAACACATATTAGATCCCGTATGCTAATGGTTTTCCTTACATTAAGAAGCATGAATTGAGGGTTGAAATTGACATACATGCTCACGATTATTCTTTTTGCATGTTTCTTGTTTCCTTGCTTAAGAGTCCTCAAACTAGGAAAAAAACTATCCATTCCAATATCAGTATCGAGCTGGACCGCCGCTCAATTCCAATGACAATACCCTCGATAGTCGCGATACCGGCACGAGGGCTCAATGCCGGTATCGACCGGCAATGCTGGGACTCCGACAGGCTGGCTGGCGGCAGCAAACAAGCCCGTCGACTCCCTCTTCGGCTAGTCCTCGTCGGCAAATGCTGACAAGGACTCTTGGGCTGTCGACCGGAAAAGGTCCAATCGACAGCTCGCCTTTTTTTTTTTTTGCACTCTTCTCATGTCCACAACGTCAACATGAGAAATACGCCCAAAACAAAATTGATGTTGACGTCGACTTGGCATCTATATTTGCAATGCAAATATAGACATCGAGTCAACGTTGACTTCATTATTTGTGTGTGGGAGAAATTTCTCGGATAATGTTACTCATCCAACCTTGCTCTTTTGTTGTTAACATTGTAGCAAACTGAAGTAAACAGATTACATTGAACACGACGGTTTCCCTCGTTCACATAATGAACAAGTAAAACAGTCCTCAAACGAATCAGTAGGCCCAGGGCCGATAGACCCATTCAAAGGCTTTGTTGCTCGTTTGCGTTGCGAACGGGCACATAACACGACCGTGGACATCCACAATCGCGTAATTGTGATGTACACGAAAGACCATCACCCAATATCCGACGACGAAAACAATGTTCTTAAATAGACAAAACTGATACCCCTAGTGTTTTAAGTACCAAAAATGCAACTACTTGTCAGTAAAAATAGAAATGATAGAAATATAACAGGTCGTGTCTCCAGCTCTTGCGCTGAAGTCGTCGTCGGAGTTCGCAGAATGGCGTTTTTAGTCTGCGTTAGGGGCTTACCCCCTTTGCACGACTGAGGGGCAATTTTCATCAATGACCCAGAGCAGGGATACTCAAATGTTTTGAGTATCCGGAGGCCCATTTCCGTTTTTAATCTTACACCTGGTTTTGGGACCCAAACCGGAGGATTTTACCTTGAACTTGTGCATTCACACCATTTTTCCGGTTTGGAAACTCAAAGTTTGTCCTAAATGAACTCCAGTTTTGTTTTTGATGCGTCGGTGCAAAATCGTCACATGCAAGGCACGATCGGCGATTTTGCGCCGACTTCCCTCGTGTGCTTCCCTTGTTCCTCGTTCTCACCCTCGCTCCCCCAATCCCGCGTCCTCGCTTTCTAACTTGCAAGGAGGTTGAGGAGGGGCAAGGGCACAAGGCCACGAGGCCTCGCCCTCGAGGCCCTTGTGGCCCCTCAGCCGCCGATCGGGCTGAGGCCGCGATC
>SZWC01007996.1:80196-111811 GCA_023375785.1 Penium margaritaceum
CGATGGGTCATGGAACTAGGAGATAATCTTTGCTCGAAGGTCTCCCGAGTTTTGCACAACAACTTGTTCTCCGCGCCAGAAGATTCCTGCGGCATCCACCAATCCGTACTTGTCCAAATTTTGAGAGTCTTGAAACCAAGAATCTACGTAGTATCCCATCCGGATCCTGTTTACAGAATCGTTGTAATAGATAATCTCTCGTGGTGATTGCCGTACAAGTTCAGGGGGATCTAGTGTTTGTACTGTTGCTGTTACAATGGCCACAAAACACCCTTCGATCTTGGTGGTTGCTTTAATTTCCAAGGGCTGTCAAATTAGTGGATTGGCTACATTGATGTGTCGTGGCCAATGTTTCCATGTGAACAAGAATCGGCTCAGGCATTTGCTCCAACGCGTCTGCCGTTTTGACAGGTTCAGTTGCATTTGGAAAAACACCAATGGGTTATGGTCGATCACGACCGTCACACCCCCTTCAGCACCCTTGAGGTAGAAACGCCACATCTTGAAAACGTGTACCATTGCAAGGAGCTCTTCATCCCCAGTCGTGTACCCCGTTTCCGCAGGGATGAGCTTTTGGCTCTCATATGAAACTGGGTAACCGTTGTGCATGAGGATGGCTCCGAGTCATACTACCGACGCATCACATCGAACCTCCCACGGTTGCAATGGATACGGAAGAGCTAGGACGGGCGCTGAGGATAGAAGCTCTTTGACTTTGAGAAAAGCATTCTTGCAATCGAATTTCCATTCCTAGTGAGCATCTTTTTACGTGAGCCTGGTTAGCGGTGCTACCAGTGTCAAATGCCCTTTCATAAACCGTCAAAAGTGGTTTGCAAGGCCAAGAAAATACCAAATCTGCCCAGCATTTTCCACGTGTGGCCGGTCTACAATGGCTTGGACCTTTCGTGGGTCGACACAAATGCCGTGGACACATGCCGACCATGTGTCCTTGAGGATTATAATTCTGGTTTTCTCCAAATCACAACAACATGTGTCCAAGGTATTCGAGCTCATCTTGTGCAAACTTGCTCTTGCTCACTTTTGCATAGAAATTGTAATCCTCAAGGATTGCGAGGACTTCGCACAAATTTTTTATTTGCTCTTCCATTGATTTGGAGAAAACCAGGATGTTGTCCACGTAAACCAAGACAAACTAACTCAGTTGCTTGGCGAACGTTTGGTTCATTTCTCCTTGGAAGATTGTCGCGGCATTTGTAAGCCCAAAGCATAACACTCGCAACTGATAGTGTCCCATGAGCGTTCGAAATACGGTTTAAGGCACATCATCTTCCGTGATGCATATTAGATGGTATCCTTGAGACAAATCCAAGGACAAGAATACTTTGGCCCCTTGAAGTTGGTCAAAACGGTCCTCAATCCGCGGTAAAGGGAACCAATTTATCACCGTCATCTTGTTCAACACCCAGTAATCCACGCACATGCATAAACCACCATCCTTTTTTTTCACAAAAAGGATCGGCACACCGTACGGCGAGCTACTTGGCTCAATCCATCCTTCTGCAAGGTACTCTTTGATTTGGCGTTCGGCCTCTCGCCTTTCTACTGGACTAAGGCAATACATGGGTCTTAATAGAGGAGTTGCCTTCGGTTGCAGTGGAATCATGTAGCACATGTGTCTTTCTGGTGGAAGCCCAGGCAATGGGTCTTGGAATGCATTCGAGAACTCCGCAAATGGGGATATGATTTCTTGCGACGTGTCTTCCTTCACGTCGTCCTCCACTTTTTGCAGCCGGGCCAAAAAGCATTGGTAACCTTGTCAAATATTTCTCTTGACCTGTATTGCAGACAAGCTGGCATGGACTTTGAGTTGGGTTGGCAATAGTTTCGTACTTATAATCAACGTGAAGCGATGCAGTTCTTTTTATAGGATCAAACAGTTTAATTCAAGGCACATTAGAGCCTTTTTTTCACACAGCCAGGGATCGCCTAGCACCACGTCAAATAGGTTAAGAAAGTTGAGTACCTTCAACGTGACACTCTGTGTGTACCCTTGAATTCAAATTTTTGCTTCAAAAGCACTGATCACGGGTACCGTACAGTTGTCACAGATGACAACTGCGTCATTTGACGGCTTGTACTTCAGGCCAACCTGTTAGGTAAAGCCAAGACTAACAAAGGAGTCATCTCCTCCAGTTTCAGCAAGTACGTTCATGGGAGAACCAGCTAGGTGTCCTTTGAACTGCATCGTCATGTTGCCTCCACTCTTCTGAGTAAACAGGCTTGACGATGACAAATTGAGTTTGTGATCAATACAAAATCTAGTTCGCAGACACCGATGCTCCCATGATTTACATACTCGAGTCCACATCTTGTGGGCATGTGTGAATTTGGCTAGAACCTTCCAATCTTTGAATTTCACTGGGTCAGAATCGTCGACTAAAGGTACCGCAAACGTGATTGAACTCATCGTTTTGAGCGTGTTTAATTCAATCACTGTGTTACACCATTCTTGTATAGTGGTCGGTGCGACCACCACCAAGCAAGATTGGTCATGCTACTTGTCCAGTGATGCAAGATTTATTGGGCAATGTCGGTCAGCAAGTGCAAAATGAGGTTCAATGAGAGGGGGGAAAACAATAGAGAAATTTGAACTCGTCAAAAACTCAAATTGTTTAACATCCTTTTCTGAAAACATGAAACCACACTCGTGATCCAGTATTACCCCTGAGTCGTCCCCACTAAACTCACCCAAGGGTGAGGAAAACCCGCCCCACGGCATTGTCCGTTACCACGGCCAGGCCCATTGCCACGGCCGCGACCCTGTCCACGTCCCAGTCCGCGGCCTCCTATTGCAACCTCCCCACAAGGTACTACTGCTGCAGCTAACGCCATGGCCTCTTGTCCACCATCATCAGCCTCAGGGGACTAAGCCCTGAAGTGCCCAGGCTGCATGCAATTGTGGCACAGCCCCTTGCAAAAGGCCGTGTTACGATGCTCGCATGCCACCTGCAGCTTGTCATCGTCCCGGCTACGCTTTTGATTAGGGGGCTTATTCCCACCAGTCTTCTTGGTTGAGGGGTTTGCCGGTTGCTTTCCTTTGACCCTGCCCTACTACCCGGCTCTCCCCCCAGCCCCTGCACCATCCATGCGTGCATCGCAGTCTTGTTGTGCATGCACATTTGGTCGTGCATCCGAGTAGTGCTTCGGGTTCGCCAAATACAATTTGCTCATGTAGTCTCGTAACGCCCTCCAGCTTGTCCAAGCTTGGCCCATTGCGTTCGTGGTGGTCTTATCCTTCAGCTTCTTGCTGGCAAGACCATCCCGCAAGTACTCCAAATGCAAGCACTCTGGGTACTTGAAGGTCTGGATACCGTCACTCTCGGTCAAGCTTTTGGCTTCCTCCACAAGCGTAGTAAACTCACTCAAGTAGGCCTCAAGCGAGTTACTCAGCTGCCTGAATTCCTCGATCTTGTGGAAGGCACGCTGCGCCTCCTCACGATGGGTACACTTCTTACGCATGATTGCGCAGAAGGCTTCCCACGGCATGGGCTATTACTCGAGGTGAGGCCTCTGTGCACTCCACTCCTTGACCACGTACTTGAAGAGCGTGTCATCAAGTCGCGTCTTGGCAAGGTCGCCCCACTGAGTGAGTGGAGCCTTGTGGATGCATAGGACGTGCTCCATGCGGTTCAGCCAATCGGTCAGCTTCACGCCCCTTCGAAAGATCTCCACACTGTGGAGGAACGATGTGTTCATGACTGGCCCCGAAGTTGTCAAGGTAGGAAAGTCGTCGCTACAACCGGCAATGGCATCTGCAGCTGCGAAATGTTACGCTTGCTGCTGCATCCGCACTTGGATCACGCTCTGCAATACCTTTTCGAGGTCGTTGCATCGGCAGCTTGCCTCATAGATGGCCAGGCACTACATCTGGCGATCACGGTTGAGGTTCGTGATGCTCTGCCGGACATGGGCCAGCAGATTAGCGAACGCAAACTTGAGCTCTGATGTCGTCAGAGCATCGACAATAGCCTCCAGTGCCTCGCATTGTCCGTGTACCTTTTCCCACTACACGAGGGTACGGTTTGCGTACACACCTCTAAGGAGTCCCACCTTCCGGAGGAGACTGTCATCAGCAACGCTGCTCAAGTGGGCACTGCCCTGCCCCATTAGGGCCACATCGTAGGCAAGGGGGTCCGCCCCCATTCCTCCAAGTGGTGCCGTACCTCCACTGTTGGTGGTGATCTTCATTCGGCCCGCCACCTCAGTAGCAAACTCCACAAGCCTGCGGTGGTCATCGGAAATTACCTTTGCGGTGACGTCGTCCGGCTCGTTCTTGTGGGAACTTTCCGCGTGGCTGCTTTTGGCACCTTTGTTGCTCCCAGTGGCCTCGTTGCTGATGGCAGCTTTGGGCGAGACGGCGAGCTCCTTGCCCTTCTCAAGCGAACGACTCAAGTTTGCCACACGACGATGGCGATGATCGCGATCCTCATCACCTTTGCCGTCGTCAACGTCGTGCTCTTTGCCGGGGTCCACGCCCGGGTAGTCCTCCTTGAGCGCATCGTCCGTTGCGTGGGGGTCGCCCACGTGCGCGTCGACGTACTCGTCGAGCACTTTTTTGGCTTTCGCATGATTCTTGGTGTCGCCAAGGTTTGCGCCGATTGCCTTTGGTGGCACGATTGCCTTTGGTTTGGCAACCGTGCTTGCAACAACGGCTCCCAAAATTTGGAGTCCGCCGAGGGCGTGTAGTGAGGCCGTCACCACCTTGCCCTTGTTGTTCTTAGACGATCCGCCACTTGCCATCTCCTCGCTCGTGCAACTAGCACATGAAGATTGTTGTGACAATCACCCCACAAGTTTGAGGAGGAATCGCCTCCTAAGATATTGCTTTCATGATCGGTGAGGCAATTATAAAACCACAATATGTTTTCCTAAGCCACCACGTTGGCACAAGGGCGTGGATTTTGAAACTAGTCTTCCTAAGCCGTGACTTACGGCAATTGGTAGTGACTAGAGTCTAGGAAAACAGAAAATTAGAAGACAATGGAACGACAAGGAATGTGAGTGCCGCTCACAAAACAAGAGCAAAGAGTGAAAAAGACAAATTCCAACAATTCCTAGCAAGTCCTTCACTCTTTCTTTCAACTTCTTGTCTTCCTCCTGTCTCCTTGTCTTCCTTGGTCTTCTCTTCACGCTCCTTTACTCTTATTGCGTTCTTGGGCGGCGTCTCCCTTAAGCCGGCGGCGTTGGCGAGCTTTCAGCAATCTTCAATGTGTCACCCTCCTTTTTAGGGTGTTCTTAGGCTGTGAGAGTCTCTAAGCTTGAGGAGAGGCGCTGTCCCAGTTTTTAGATGAAGGAGTTTTGTAGGAGCCTCAAAAATGGGGAGGGTTTTGTGGTTTTTTTGGGTGCGAACTCCCCACCTTTCTCCACAAAAATCCTCCTAGCCCCCTTGAAGTCCGGAGAGGCTCAAAGAAAAGGGCTCCATGAATTAGAATTTTTTTCTAGCTCTCCAACGCACTCAACGATACTTCAATCCGTAAAGTATGGATGTCGTAGTCCCTTCTAGCGTTTCTCCTACTGCTTACAGCTGCCGGTGGCGTTTTATATAAGGCGTAGCCACTGTTTCCGTCACAGGGGTCATCTGGCTCTAAGAACCACTTTCATGGACCGTGTCTCCAACTCTTGCTCTGAAATCATCATCAGAGTTCGCAGAATGGCGTTCTCCGTCCGTTAGACAGGAAAATGACTCGGCCCGTTAGACACGAAAATGACCCTAACTTCCACCAAATGCCTAAAATACTTTTAAGGGCCACTGTTATAACATAATACTCCAGATGTCCACCATGCTAAACTTCGAATGGGGAACAATACAATTCTCTGCATACCAAAGTACGCCGGAGTACACTCCACCGAAGTACGCCCGACAACATGAAAAGAAAACCTTAGTCATTGACTCAAACACATATTAGATCGCGTATGCTAATAGTTTTCCTTACATGAAGAAGCATGTATTGAGGGTTGAAATCGACTTATATGCTCACGATTATTCTTTGTGCATGTTTTTTGTTTCTCTACCTACACGTGTCTCTCTCTTTCACACTCTCCCCTCCATCTCTCTCTCTCTCTCTCTCTCTCTCTCTCTCTCTCTCTCTCTCTCTCTAACACACACACACACACACATACACACACATACACACACACACTCTCTCTCTCTTTATGTTTTCACAAATTTTGCTTTCCTTAAGAGTCCTCAAACTAGGTAAAAAATTTATCGGTACCAATATCAGTATCGAGCTGGACCGCCGCTCAATGCCAATGCAAATACAGTCGCGATACCGGCACGACAGCTCAATACCAGTATCAACCGGCGTCGCTGGGACTCCGACAGGCTGGCTGGCGGCAGCAAACCAACCCGTCGACTCTCTCTTTGGCTAGTCCTTGTCGACAAATGCCGACAAGGACTATTGAGCTGTCGACCGGACAAGGTCCAATCGATAGCTCGCCTTTTTATTCGAACTCTTCTCATGTTGACGACGTCAACATGAGAAATACGCCCAAAATAAAATTGGTGTCGACGTTGACTCCGAATCTATATTTGCAATGCAAATATAGACGTTGAGTCAACGTTGAGTTCAATTTTTTGTGTGTGGGAGAGATTTCTAGAAAAAGATTGCTCATCCAACCTCGCTCTTTTGTTGTAAACATCGTAGCAAACTGAAGTAAACACATTAAAGTAAACACAACTGTTTCGCTCGTTGACGTAATGAACGAGCAAAATAGGCCTCGAACAAGTCGGTAGGCCCAACACCGATATGCCCATTCGAGGGCTTCGTTGCTCATTTGCGTTGCAAACGAGCACATAATGCGACCGTGGACATCCACAGTGGCTTGATTGTGATGTAGGCAAAAAACCATCACACAATGTCCGAGGACGGAAAAAAACTCTCAAGTTGACAAACATGACACCCCTAGTGTTTCATGTACCAAAAACGCAACTACTTGTCAGTAAAAACAAATAATGATAGAAATGTAACGGGTCGTGTCGCCAGCCTCTGCTCTGAATTTGTCGTCGGAGTTCGCAGAATGGCGTTTTTTGTCCGCGTCAGGGGCTTACCCCCTTTGCAGGACTGAGGGGCAATCGTCATCAACGACCCAGAGAAGTGAGACTCGAATGTTTCGAGTCTTTGGAGGCCCATTTCCGTTTTTAACCTTACCCCTGGTTTTGGGACCCAAATCGGGGGTTTTTACCTCGAGCTCATGCATTCACACGAGTTTTATGGTTTCAAAACTCATAGTTTATCCTAAACAATCTCGAGTTTTGTTTTTGATGCGTCGGCACGAAACCGTCGCATNCAAGGCACAATCGGTTAATTCGTGCCGAATTTTCTCCTGCGCTTCCCTCGTTCCTCGCTCTCACCCTCGCTCCCCCTATCCCTCATCCTCGCTTGCTCACTTGCAAGGAGGGCGACGGGGGGGCAAGGGCACGAGACCACGAGGCCTCACCCTCGAGGTCCTTGTGGCCCCTCAGCCGCCGATTGGCCTGAGGCCGTGATCGGCGGCTGGCGACTGGCTGGCTGGTGGCCGGCCAGTCACTTGGCCGGCCGCCGGCAGTCCAGCCGGCCGGCAGCCAGCTGGTCGGCGGCCAGCGAAGTGCTGGCCGTCAGCCAACCCTCACTGACGCGAGGGGTGGTGCAAAATCACCCCTCGCTTTAGCGAGGAGGGAGGGCCAACCGGCCCTCCCGCAACAAGAAAATTCATCACAAAAAGGTACAATGAACATAAAAATAAAATGAAACGAAATACTACGTGAAACCAAGTAAACAAAAAAATCAGACTTCGGATACCCACTGCTTCCAAATAAATCCTCTGAAACACGTGAGGCATGAATTTGTTTCCATTATTGGGTGCCGCATGCATGTTGTAAGGTACTTGCAGAAAAATGGGTAGAGGACGTGTTTTGTGTAAAGTGAGTACCGCGTCCAATTTGTGCGAGAAATGGCCGATAGAAAATTCGAAGGCCCAAACAGTGGGTGTAGCGGAATTAAGCCGCTGGCCGCCACCCTCAAGGGGTATGACGCCATCCTTTTTGTGATGGACAAGTTATCTAAAATGTCACACTTCATCCGGAAAAACAATCAGTTTCACCACAAAATTCTAAGATGTCACGCAAAGGAGCAGCGCAACTCTTTCTACAACATATTGTACAACTGCACGCAGTGCCCCGGATTTTTATCACCAACAGGGACGACTGCTTCACAAGATGTTTTTGGCCCGAATTGATGACATAATACATTTGTCAGATCCAACTTTCAACGACTTTCCACTCTCAAACCGACGGGCAAACTGAGCAAACCAACCAAACTCTTGAACAACTCCCACCTTTTTGCAAGCTAGCATAGAACTCTGCCACTTCTACCGCAACGGGAAAAATCCCTCTCAAGGTGGTGTACAGGAAACTTCTTGCCACACCGACTGGATTGTGAATTCAAAGAAACCTTCACGCGGTTAACATCCACCTTTGGGACTTCATAATCATCTGGGATGAAACACAACAGACCCTTGCAAAGACAGAAGGAGCTATGAATAGGGTAGCCGACAACCATCCGAGCGATGAAATGCTCGGCATATCCGATTGTGTTCTCCTCCACTGGGCGAATATCAAAATCCGAGGATAGGAAATGGTAAAGCTCAAACCCCGCTAGTTGGAAGCATTTGAGATCACGCAAATGCCAACCCTAGTCGTTGCTGAACTTCGAGTCCCTCACAGCTTGGCATTTTTCCACCTTTCATTCAACAAGGGGGTGGGAGACCATTTACAAACGTATACATATATATATACACATATTTATATGTATACATATGTACACATATATACACACACACACATACACTCATACATACATAAATACATACATACATACATGCATACATACATACATACATACATACATACATACATACATACCTACCTACCTACCTACCTACCTACCTACCTACCTACCTACCTACCTACCTACCTACCTACCTACATACATACATACATACATACATACCTACCTACCTACCTACCTACCTACCTACCTACCTACCTACCTACCTACCTACCTACCTACCTACCTACCTACCTACCTACCTACCTACCTACCTACCTACCTACCTACCTACCTACCTACCTACCTACCTACCTACCTACCTACCTACCTACCTACCTACCTACCTACCTACCTACCTACCTACCTACCTACCTACCTACCTACCTACCTACCTACCTACCTACCTACCTACCTACCTACCTACCTACCTACCTACCTACCTACCTACCTACCTACCTACCTACCTACCTACCTACCTACCTACCTACCTACCTACCTACCTACCTACCTACCTACCTACCTACCTACCTACCTACCTACCTACCTACCTACCTACCTACCTACCTACCTACCTACCTACCTACCTACCTACCTACCTACCTACCTACCTACCTACCTACCTACCTACCTACCTACCTACCTACCTACCTACCTACCTACCTACCTACCTACCTACCTACCTACCTACCTACCTACCTACCTACCTACCTACCTACCTACCTACATACATACATACATACATACATACACACACACACACACACACACACACACACACACACACACACACACACACACACACACACACACACACACACACACACACACACACACACACATACATACATGCATACATATATTCATACATATTTATACACATCTATATGACTTCTTTTTCGGTGAAAGTTAGTACCATTGAATTCCTTCCTGAAATTTGATGTCAGTACGGTATGTTTTTGATAAAATCGACACTCATCATCAAAGAACACTTACCCCTGATTGTAAAGAACTTAAGTGCCCAATATTCTAGACCATGTTCTTCTTACGCCAAACTGAACGTAGGTGTTTCACAATGACCATCTTCTAGAAGGTGGTTGAATTTCTTCATAAATTCGAGAACGCAACATAGCCGAGGGGTATAATTGGCCAGTGTGCATTCAGCCGGTTGACGGAAAGATTTAGGATTCGTCGTTTCATAGGAAATGAAATCAATGAAATTCACTCCCATGCGTAGTTATATGAGATTTCTATACGTCAAGCACGTAACATTGTCTTCAAGATGGTTCGGCTAGAATGGGGGAGACTCAGAGATAAGCTACCATCTGGAACATATGTTGTTCTCAAACAACTTTGTCACGACCAGCGGTTAAGAAAAACAAGAGGTAGGTGTTGCACGCAAAGCGTGCATAGGGTTACATAGTAACCGAGCAAAAATATTCATAATGGTATCTCTTAAGAGGCTAAACAATTGCTCGCAAGCTAGACCACACAATGGAAGGTTTTCCGTGAGAATTATTTCATCCATGGAAACCAAGACTGGTTGTAAATGGACTCCCAAACAATCACCCACATTTGTTCAAACTATTTTTTTTGTTCGCCCATGTGTGTTCTTAAACATCTTTCATAGTTTGAGCGAACTCTTCCTAAATTACATCAAGGTACGCTACATTTTTCCTAGTTTGAGTGGATGTAAAAGCAAAAAAAATAACACAACAAAAAATTGAACGAATGTGCTTTAAAGTATACTGTTATGTATCAAAATTGACCAAAAAATGAAATTAATCTGTTCTTGTATTGTGGAAATGCTAGTTTCACACATCTATTGAAGTATAGGCTGAATGTAATTTATTTACCTTATTTTATGAATTTTGTTGATTTAATTTTCTTTCAATTGAATGTTGGCCTTGTTTGAAGCCGGGTTCACGAGTCTCAAGAGTTTAGCATGACGACCAGTTCCGTGAAACAAGACAGAGCGAGGACAAGGAGGAGAAACATAGAGGAAAAAAATTACATTCCGATGGACTGAAGTGCCTTAACATACAGTCCTTACCCTTCAGTCCTGGCGTCGGACTGGGCATTCCATACTATCCGGGGTCTATCCGGACATCTAGGTTGATGTCCGTGAATTTTATTTTCTAGGCCGACCTTAGCTATGCGTCCGCGGAAGTGGAGGGGCATACATTCTGGCTGATTCTTGAATCCTGATGGGTGGATATGTCACAAACATGACCGGTCCACCAATCAAGATTGTCTTGAAGCATCTTTTGGCCACGAACCCACTGTAGTAGGTTACTACGTACCCCAAAAGGTTTCTCTCAAACGACTGGTTCAGGTTCGCTATGTTGGATATCTCGCAGTGACTCGCGGCTAGCCGTGAATGTTCTTTGAGGAAACCTCGACGAATCTGAGAGGGGCGGCCTGACTGGATGGTTCTCAACTTGTTTTGTCCGAGGGGAAATTAAAAAAACCAGTTTCGCAGTTACGAACTTTTTCTCGTCAGCTTGTTTCCTCCGACCTTACAATCTGCTGGTTTTGCGGAATGTTTATGCTGACGTACGTTGAGGTTTGCGGGAGAGCAACGGGAACAAAGGTCATTCCCCATGGATGTCTTCTTGCATTGATTTTGTTTTCCAACAACCAATCAGGCACCCGGTACGACGGCGGGAGGCGGTGTATTTGGGCAGGCGGGACAAAGCTAACGGACGAGTAAGCACGTGTCTTACGATGAGCTCCCATTTGCTCTCTTGTTTTTAACGGACGAGTAAGCTTACACTTTTGACGACCTGTAACGCAATAGTGGCCATACGGCAATGGTGTCGACTTGGCGATCGTTTGGTCTAGTTGGACGGGGTCGATCGTTCAAGATCACAGAGGCCGATTGCAGGTTTCGATCTTCACATCGGTAAAGCCCTCATCGATTTTATCCTGCCGCCGAAAGCGCACTCGCCCGGAGAGTTTATGTACCCATTTGTGTTCATGCAAGAGAGGATCTAGGTCATCCGTGAGTTATGACCTACCCACCACACGACGAATTCCATGGGGGAAAAGAGACGTCTGTCCTGCCCACACGTCCAGGCTTTTTCCAAGGCGTTCTGCAGGAATAGTGTATCCGTACGGTCCCTTCCACTGCGGCAATATCGATGCTTTCCCGTGGGGGGTACAACGGTACTGCTGAAGAAATACGGCGCGAATCCTCGCCTTGTGGAAATCTTCAAAGGGAGCTTCGCTGGCCGAAAATCGCAGTTGTATCCTCCTACTCTCGCCCACGTGCATCGCCTGTTTCAACTATCGCTGCAATGGCGATGAGGATGGCTTCGCTGCTCGTGCTGATGCTCCTTCTGATAGCGCCGGTTTACCTGGATGCCGCGGCGACCAACAGCACCGCCCCTGCCCCGTCCACCACCCCCTCTCCCACCAACTCCACGGTCCCTTCCCCAAGTCCCTCAACTGCGTCGAACTCGACGTGCAGCCGCAGCGGCACTATAGCAGGTGCGTCGTGCTGTATGCCTGCCCTCCGCCCCACACGACCTGTGGCTTCTGCTGTTGTGCCAGGGCCTGAGGTTTTTCCTCGCTCCTTGCTTCGGCGACTTGCCTGCATTCCGATCCCTATCGTCATGTCAAATGTGGCGGCGTCTTCGTTTTGACACCGAGGACCAAGCATCGTCTCCCGTGCGGAAGTTTCTGGGAGGTTTCTTTCAGGCAGAGAGAGATCGGGAACAGGGTGTAAGAATAAATCATCGCATACTGAACTATTCAACTCGTTATCTGTGGTGTCGCCTGCGTTCTGTTTTGCCACGACCCCACACGCGCAGGAAATCCGTACAACCACACCTTCTGTGTGCTGCTCTCGGATGGCGTCACGCTCGCGTGGTCGATCTCCAACAACAGCATCGTCGCCGTCTTCTCGTCGCAGCTGGAGGAGGCGTACGGGTGGGTGAGCTTCGGCTGGTCCCCCGAGTGCGAGATGGTCAAGTCCTCTGTGATTGTCGGCTGGGGAAACAGCGAGGAAACTTCCAGGACAGGGGTGGACGCCTTCTACCTCGAGTCCACTTCGTACCAGACAGTGCCGACGTACAGCAACAACGTGTTCAAACCCAAGCTCGACGGCTTCATCCTGACCGCAGATCCGGTGGTCGAGATTTCCAACGATGGCACCCGCATCACCACGGGCTTTGCCGTGCAAGTCAGCGGCGGCGGCAGCAGCAGCGTCATTGCCGCTAACGGCACCCAGTGCGTCATCTTCTCCAACGGACCCAAGCTGACCAACGGCGACTACGACGCGCAGCCGAACCCGGGGTCTAAGCTGAAGGGGCATAGCCGCACTGGCGCAGGCTGGGCGCGCATGGACTTCAGCAACGGCACGCTCGCCGCTACTCCCACCTCCGACGCGGGGTCGCCGCCTTCGCCTGCCTCTCCCCCCAAGGTGTGGATCTCCTTCCATGTTGTGTTTCAGCGTAGTGCCTGACCTGGGACAGAACCTCAGTATGCGACCATTCAGATTCTAGTTCCACTTAAAAACCGTCACGCTGATTCATGGCTCCTGATTCTAGTTCCTCTTGGAAAGTGCAGCTGTGCCCAGTGGTGGTCATGTGGTGGCGGAAGAATGTGTTGCATTTGTATTAGATGTTGGTCCCCATTGTCGTTACTGCTGAAGCATGACTTGTCATCGTCGCCAGCTCTGTTTTCCGTCCGCTTTTCTGCCCATTGCTGCTGCACGTGTGTTGTCAACCGCACCACCCGCAACCTGCAGCCGGCGCCACTATTGCTGTTCTTGTAGTTTGTTCTCTGGCATCATTGTCCTGGCCAGCATGTTCCCTAATCTTTCAGCCACAGTTCTGTAACTGTGGCTGGAAAACTGGCGGATGGTCGCCGCAGTCGGTCGGAAGTGCTGTGGTCATTGTCGTTGTGAATGTTTGGGTTGTTGCAGTTCTTGTCACTTCTTTTCTCATTGTCATCTGTTCTTTCTTAATGTCGGTTCCCTCCCCCCTCCCCATCCTACTCCGATGCTCTCCCTCCCCCGCCCCCTCCCCATTCCTCTCTCTCTTTCACTCTTTCTCCCCCCTNGGTTTACCATGTTGAGTGTGATGGTTTATCATGTTGAGTGTGATGGTTTATCTTCTCCTGTGGTCCTTCACTGCACATTCCGACAGTCTTAGTAGGGATGTCTGCAGTCTGGTTCGCTGGTTACCTCCCCCTCTCCACGTCCCCCTCCTAGCATCCAAGCACTTGCCGGATGTGATGCGTTGCTTGCAGGCGTCTGCTGCGTTTCAACCATGGACGTTCGGAGGCCTCCTGCTCACGCTGGCAATCTCATTCGCCTCTGCAAGGTACCCCTCTGCTATTTGAGGGCCGGAGATGTTCTGCCACTTCTGCGAGCCTCACCACTGCCCATGCATGCGGGACGCTTTCTGCTGCTAGTTATGATTCGTGTTGTTCATTTTGATTTGAGGTCAACATTCTGTGGTTTGATGTGACTTGCGTTTTGTGGATAGCATCTGCACCCTCCCCAGTCAGTGCAACCAGACAAGCAATGGTCGTTGCTTAGATGTTACTTCATCACCCACGAGTGGAGACGAGCTCTACCAACACCTTTCCGCATAACGTACTTCATCTTCACCGAACGTTTGGTACCCCCATACTTCCAATGGTGTGAGCTCACCCTCGCTGGAACCTGTAGGCAAAGTCGGCATGCTTCACGTGATGAAGGGGGAGTTGTGTGGACCATCTTTGTGCCCCCCCCCCCCCCCCCCCCCCCCTCCCCCTGTTGCCCTTTCACATGCAACATGATGACATGGTGTCGTGGACAGAAAAGAAGCTACTACATATGGACTCAGAACTGAAGATGTTGTCCACACACTACGCCATGATGACAAGCCTGGTTTTCCCTCTTCTGATCAACAAGAGCATGAATTCCACGATTGTGGAAGCCTCATACTCTTGCTGTCCTTGCAGAGCAATGCTGTCTCGGCACCTTGATTGACGGGGAAGCAACGATTGCAAGCGCGGAACACAAAGGAATTGTGGAGGAGAGATATGTTATTGTCTAACGAGAATGTGATTGCAGAGAGAAAGGGCAACAAACAATGTAGTGAACAAGTGATAGCTACATAACACAACTACCTAGTAGGGATACGAGGCAAGTGAGAGAGGAATGAAACACACGTAGGTTACCGTGAGACTCATGGCACCGTGGCGTGAGAAGTTCACACAAAATTACATGTAAAGACTAGCAAGCAACGACAACGGGGTGAGTCATAGGTCCTAGAGTTGATCCAAGCGGGGGCAAGCAAGCAAGCAGCACAGATAAGCAAGCAAGCAAGCAGCACTTGCTCTATCTCACCACCCTCGAGAGTGTTGGTTTTGAATCACCACCCATTGAATTCGGGAATAATCCCTGTCCAACGTGTGGCCGGCAAAGCATTATGGAGTAACCAGATTTGGATGAGCAGTTGTCTCAGTCTACGACAAGAATGCAAGCATGCAAGAGATAACATTTGTTGGTTTGTGTCGCTTCCACCCGTCACTACCGATGCCGATGTATTACCCATGTACCCACATTGGGGGTATGTGGTGGAGGAGAGCGTAACGACACGACAGGCCTTCGGAGTGTCCCGAGACTTCTCCAGCACGTACGACAGCGCTGGCGAGACACAGTCGATGCGTTCCGGAAGCCTTGTTGACTCGTTGGTAGCTAGGAGAGTTTCCTCGGTGGGTTGAGACCCGCGCACCTGGTGCACTTTACCAATGTGACGAGGAGACCCGATGGCTGTAGTAGGGCTTCCGATGTTCGGAAAGCGATACGTGATGTCGCGACGCTGATTCTGAGATTTCTTAGCACTGCTTGTATTTTCTCGGTGGTCAGAACCCGGGCATTCGGAGAGCTGTTCCGGTGCCTCGAGGAGACCACCGTTACTGTTATCATGGTGTATGCGATGTGTTCTCCCCACTGACTCGTTTGGGTTTAGCGGGGTTTACGGGGCCCGATGCGCCTAGCTGCCGGCGCCCCTACATAAGCCCGCTTGTTGGTTTTCGTGCATCTGTCATTGTACTCTGCTGTGACCTCCCGGCTTGTGTACATCGAGGTGTAGATGACTGACGGCGAGACTTCATGCCGTTGGAGTGTCGCTCGTTGGAGCCGACGCACGCTGAGACCCACTCACCCGTTGCTGGAGCCTCCTCCCTCTGGCGATGCGCTCAGCTCCATTGGTTGGCCTCCTCAGTGGTCGGGCCGCCAGCAGTCACTGCCACTGCGGATGGAGTCTGCATGCACCTAGCACTATGTCTGGCTGTGGCATTGTGTCTGCAGCATCATGCCATGCCTAGGGTCCATGTCTTCTGTTGTATGGCCTTGTTTCGCATCGTTGACTGTCATAGGCACTGCCTGGGTTCGTGTAGCCATAACTTCTTGTAGCTATTTTTGTAGTTGATTCTGACCACACGACTGCGTTTGCAGCGTCGCTTTTATGGTATGGTCCAGTTTTCAGGCAAAACGGACGACGCCCGTGTCTTGGGCTGTCGGGCGTCTGGCAGGGCTCACCGAGAAAACCCTGCCTGCCAGACAATAGGTCTAGCACTATTTTCTGATTGGCTGGTTAGCTGAGCAACAACTTTTACACTAGTGGGGGGGGGGCCTAGAACTTGGAGGGGTTCCCCATTGTTGCTCATTCTTCATTGCTAATCAGTTACTTCCAGTTTTCAGCTGCTTTCTGGCGCTAACACTGGCGCATGCACTTCTGAGTAACAAACCCAGAGCTTCCAGACTTAGTCTCTAGAGCAGCAGACTGAGGGGGCAGCAGACTTAAGCAACGAGCGTGGAAGCCCGCACGATGCATCAACAACGCATGCTGCCACAACCTGTTGCCTAGGTTTCTAGCCTCGTATCAGAGCCAGAGCGTAGCAACAGCAGCAAAAGACTGGCGTACAGGTGCCAGACAACACCGGCGGACCCCCATACGCGCCACTGCAGGGGAAATGCTGTCGGATTTCTTTTGGCGCCATTGACCCGCCTGGTGGCGGCGTCAGATTTTTTCCCACGGCCATTGGGCCAGGGGAAATGCTATCGAAATTCTTTCGGCAGCACAGACCCGCACACGTGACGCCAGGAGGTGAGCGGCAGGCCGCGTCCACCACCTGTGGGCGACGAGGCACGCGGCAACGTCACCCAGATGCACTGACTTGCACCAGCACACAGCAGCAGCACCTTACAGAAGCAGCAGCCGAAGGCAGTGTCAGCGAGCAGTAGCAGCAGTAGCCTGCAGTAGCTATGTGCAGCAGCAGCAGCAGGCAGAAGCAGCAGCTCGCAGCAGCGTGCAGTAGCAGCAGCCCGTAGCAGCAGCTCATAGCAGCAGCAGCCTGCAACAGCAGCAGCTCGTAGCAACAGCAGCCCGCAGCAGCAGCGAGCAACAGCAGCGGCAAGTAGCAGCTGTAGCAGCGTGCAGCAGCAGTAGCCAGCCACAGCAGCTGCTGTAGCGAGCAGTTGCCAGTAGCAACTACTGCTGCTGCTCGCTGCCCGCAATGAGCGAGCAGCGAGTAGCAGCTCGCTGTAGCTTGCTGCTCGCTGCCAGCGAGTAGCAGCTTGTTGCCCGCTGCCAGCGAGAAGCAGCTCGCTGCCAGCGAGCAGTAGCCCGTTGCTCCCAGCTGACAGCGGGCAGCTGCCCGCTGTGACAGATGAGGAAGAAAAAAAAAATCCCCCATCCCACCTGCCTTGCCGCCGCTGACGCAGCAGCTGCCTTTGCTGCCGTAGCAGCCTTAGCAACCGCAACAGCCCGTAGCAGCAGCAACTGATGATTCAACTATAGCCGAAGCAACAGCAGCAGTAGCAACAGCACCAGCAGCAGCGGCAGCAATAACAACAGCGATAGCAGCAGCAGCAGCAGCACCAACTACAGCAGCAGCAGCAAACTGTAGCAACAACAGCAGCAGTAACAACAGTAATAGCAGCTGCAGCAGGGGCCCCAACAACCGCCACTGCTTATGTCAGCATCCCGCTATTGACATCACTACTGACGTCACTGCTAATGTCATCAACTCAAAAAAAAAGAAAACAAAAAAAGAAAACAAAACCCAAGGAAAGGGGCAAGGGAAGGGGGAAGCAAGCTTGAGGGTGGGTAGAACGTCCACCGCCCTCAGCTACTCGCTACTGCTGACGTCAGCAACCCCAAAGAGAGAGAAAAAGGAAAAAAAACCAAGGGCATCACACCATGGTTGGTAGCCCCACTGGGGAGGGGTTCTCCTCTGTTGGGGGGACCCCAACCTCGCCTTTCTTGCAGCGGCAGCAGCAGCAGTAGCAGCAGCGGCAGCAGCAGCAGCGGCAGCAAGAACAGCAACAAGAGCAGCAGAAACAACAAGAGCAGCAGCAGCAGCAAGAGTAGTAGGAACAGCAGGAGAAGCAGGAGCAGCAGCAGTAGCAACAGCAGCAGGAGCAGCAGCAACAGCGGAAGCAGCAGCAGCAGCAATATGAGGAGCAGCGGCGCCAGCAGCCCTCTGATGTTGTTGGCGATAACCCTGACCCCCTCGCTGCTCTTCAGTAACAGCTCGTTGCCCTGACGCAGCAGCTTGCGGCACTGCAACCGTTAGTTTCCCAGTCTGCCCCCAATGCGCCTCCGTCCTTTCCCCCTCGAGGGCGTGCTAGCCCAGCTGCGTCTACTGCCACGCAATACCTAGCGCAACAGCAGACTCTGCGCCAGCAGCAAACAGTAACCTCCGTCCTTGGCCCCACTCTGGGTGCCGGCCGTAGGCAAAAGGACTTTGAGACGCTGCCGCCGCCGCTTTAGGCCGGCGAGCAGTTGTGGAGCTGGGAGCTGAGTTTCCGCATCTGGGCGCAGGGTGAGGGCCTGTGGGCATACTACACCCTGCCATATGACGCCACCCTGGCCGACCAGCTGTATGACGCTGGTCGTGCCGTCCGGGCTCTTGTCCCTGTCGCCCCTCCGGCTTTCCGCCTCGCCCTCGAGCCCTTCTTAGGCGACTTCACCACTGGCGCCACCCCAGACCCTGCAGCTGCGTGGCACATTCTCACTCGTCCCCATCGCCTGTCCAGCGACGCTGAGACTAGCCGCTTGCTGCGGGAGTTCACCTCCCTGCAAATAGGGGAGACCGAGACGGTCACCTCCTACTAGCAGCGGGCAGAGGACATCCTTCGTCGCCTCGAGAAATGTGCCCCAGCCCCTTTGGCTGCGTTCCTCACCATCAAGCACGGCGCCACCAAAGCGTACTTGGACGTCTTCGTCCACTACCCTCACAAAATTCTCTCCACCATGGCGGCCCAGGGCACTCTTCTACCCTGGGCATACGAGCTCTTCCTCCGCATTGAGGAAGCTCGTCTGGAGTCCCGACTCCATCGCACGGAGGCCGTCGCCTCCCCTTCCGTCGCCTCCGTGGCTGTCGCCTCCCCCGCCGCAGCTACCTCATCATCGTCGGGGAAGAAGAAGCGTCGGACCAAGAAAGGCAAAGGTCAGCAGCAGCAGCAACAACAGTCGTCGACCGGGTCCAGCGCTAGCAGCTCGATCTGCCACAACTGTGGCCAGCCCGGGCACGGGTGGTACACGTGCCCTCTACCAACGGATGAGGCGCGCGTCATCGCCACCATGCATCGCCAACGTGAGCGCCGTCTCGCCTCTGCCGCCGTGACTGTCGCCGGCTCTGACTCCTCCGCCTCATCCAGCAGCTCCACCACTCCAGTTGCTTTGCCGGTCGCACCGACACCACCGCCGCATCCGTTGATGCTTGCGCAGTCCTCCTTCTACCCGGGCTCCGGCGCCATCACCCCACAGTCCGTCTATACTCCCGGGCCATCCTCTCGTGAGCGCCAGCTGGAGCAGTTCATCGCGCTCCAGCTCGGCCTCCTTCGCCCTCCTCCCCAGGGAAGTGCGAGTTGCATCACTTCCTGCTCCCCTGTCCAGCCCTGCATGACTGAGACTGAGTTACGGTCATGCCCTGTTTCTTTGTCTGTCTCGTTGTCTCTCGTGGTCTTTGCTACCCCCTCCCAGGACGACGTTGCTTGGCTTGACGATTGGCAGTCTCGATTCGCACCTACTTCCACCGCGTCCGCGTCCCTTGCTTGTTGCTATGTGACCGTTAGTGATCTTGCGACCCTGGTCTAGGACCCCGCTGAGACTTGGATCATCAACTCTGGGGCCACGCATCACATGACGGCCTATCTTGAGGCCTTTGGTATGCGCGGTCCTGTAGGCGATGTTCCCGGTGTCCGGACAGGCTCTGGCCAGGTGTTGCCTGTCCGTGGTGTTGGCAGCTTTCGTTTCCGTGGTCCCTCCGGTGACGTCTTTCTGACCGATGTCCTCTTAGTCCCTGGTCTTGAGCTCAGCCTCCTGTCCATCACTGCCCTTGATTGCATAACCATGGATGTTGTGCACTCGCGTGGTGTTGGCATTGTGTCGATGCGTCCGTCTCGTCTTGTCGTACTGCACGCCACCGCCCGTGGCAACCTGTGGCATGTAACTCGTCTGTCTTCCTCTCCTTCCGTCTCCTGCCCGTCAGCCGCCACAGGCCATGTGTTTCTCACCATCACGCTTTCTCCTCAGCACACTCGCCTCCTCCACCGCCGCCTTTGCCACGTCCACTCTGCCGCCGTAGACAGCATGCTTCGCACCCAGCCGGCCAAGGGCCTTGACCCGAAGACTTTTCCCCTCCCGTGCCCAACTGAGTGCATTGACTGCGCTGAGGGGAAGATGCACCATTCCACGTATCCCTTGTCTTCCTCCCGTGCGTCTGCCCCCCTCGACCTTGTCCATTCGGACGTCATGGGTGCTCTCCCTACGACGTCATGAGTCCGTCGGCGAGCATGGTCGCTACGTCCTCACCCTCACTGACAACTATTCTCGCTACCGCTGGGTCTTCTGCCTTCGGCAGAAGAGCGATGTCGCCCCTGCCATCCAGGATTGGCTTGTCCTTGCGGAGCGCGAGTGTGGCCGCTCTCTCTGCTGCTTTCGCTCCGATCGCGGCGGTGAGTACCTGGGTGAAGCCACGACCTTTCTCGCCTCCCGCAGCATTCGCCATGAAACGTCCGCGCCTTACACACCCGCCCAGAATGGTGTCTCCGAACGGTGGAACCGCACTATGGCCGATGCCGTCCGCACCATGCCGGTTGAGTCTGGTCTCTCCGATGGCTTCTATTTTGAAGCTATGGCCTACATGACCTGGTTCTGGAACCGGATTCCCCACGGTCCCCTTCCCCGCCAGTCCATACCGTACCAGCATTGGTGCGGTCAGCGAGCTGACCTTCGCCCGGCTCGCGTCTCGGGCTGCGTGGCCATCGTGTGGTTGCCCGTCCCGTAGCAGGGCAGCAAGCTCACCCCTCGTAGACGCCCCTGCACCTTCCTCGGTGTCTCTCGTCAGTCCAAGGCCTGGCGCTTCTGAGATCCCTCCCGGAATTGCATCGTTGAGTCCCAGGATGCCCTTTTCTTCAAGGACCTATTTCCTCGCGACCTCATTCGCTCTGGCTCATCCGTGTCAATCCCGTTGCGTCAAGGAGTGGTGAGTCCGTCCTCCGTCCTTTCGCTTCCGGATGACACGTCCCTCGGTCCCTACGGGCCGGCACCCCCAGTCGCGTCCGCTGGTCCCTCCAGGGCGGCACCCCCAGTCGCGTCCGCTGGTCCCTCCGGGTCGGCACCCCCAGTCGCGTCCACTGGTCCCTCCGGGCCGGCACCTCCAGTCGCGTCTGCTGGTCCCTCTGGGCCGGCATCCCAAGTCGCGTCCGCTGGTCCCTCCGGGCCGGCACCGCCGGTCGCGTCCGCTAGTCCCTCCGGGCCGACACCTCCAGTCGCGTCCACTGGTCCCTCCGGGCCGGCACCCCCAGTCGCGTCCGCTGGTCCCTCCGGGCGAGCAGCCTCAGCTGCGCCCGCTGGTCCCTCCGGACCGGCAACCCCAGTCGCATCCGCTGGTCCCTTGGGGCCGGTACCCCTAGCCGTGTCTGCTGGTCCCTCTGGGCCAGCAGCCCAAGTCGCGCCCGCTGGTCCCTCCGGGCCGGGAACCCCAGTCGCATCCGCTGGTCCCTATGGGCCAGCAGACCCAGTCGCATCCGCTGGTCCCTCCAGGCCAGCAACCCTGTTTGCCTCCATCAGCCTGACGGACTCAGCGCCGTCACCTGCCCTGCCACGCTACACGCGGGGCCCAGACGGCAGCCTCCGACCCAGACCGTCGGTGAGCGCGCAGACCATCGCTCCGCGCTCCGTGGCGCCTCGACCCCCCGTGACTCCACATGTCTCCTCCGCTCCCACGGTCGTGAGTGGGGACCCTGGCGCCAAGGCCCTCGGCCTGACCACCTCGGCCATCATTGCAGACGTCCACCCGGGCTCCGCACTGGGCTACACCATGCTCCATAATGAGTATCGGTGCGCTGTTGTGGCTGCACTCGCGTGCATCCCACCTAGGGCACGAGGTGCACACGCCCTCTCAGTCCGCTCCATAGCACGCCAGGAGGACCCAGACACCCTCCGCAAGGGACGAGCCTCTCCTGAGGCTACACACTGGGACGCTGCCTGCGCTGATGAGCTCGCAGCTATCCGACAGCACCACGTGTATGACCTCGTTGAACTTCCCCCAGGACGGAAGGCCATCGGCGCCAAGTGGGTCTTTCGGCGCAAGTGGAAGCCCGACGGGGCCTTGGACAAGTACAAGGCCCGCCTTACAGCCAAGGGGTTTGCCCAGATTCCTGGGGTCGATTACGACCAGATCATCGCCCCAGTTGGCCGATTCTCCACTAGCCGGGCACTCTTCAGTCTGGTCGCCCAGCATGGGTGGGAGCTGCACCAGATGGATGTGAGCAACACTTTTCTCCATGGTTCACTGGAGGGTGAGGAGCTCTACATGGTGCAGCCCCCAGGCTTTGACGATGGCACTGGGAGAGTCTGGCGACTGCGCAAGGCCCTGTATGGCCTGAAGCAGTCGCCTCGGTGCTGGAACCAAGAGATCAGCAGCACGCTCCTTCGTGGCGGGTTCCAGCGCAGCACCGCAGACCCCGCACTGTTTGTCAGTCCGCGAGGCCACACTTTTGCCGTTGTTCTCGTGTACATCGACGATCTGCTTATTGCGTCGCCAGACACGGCTGCCATCCAGCGTGTCAAGGATCTGCTGCACGCCGCCTACAAGATGAAGGACGTTGGGTCTGCCACGGTCTTCCTGGGCATGGAACTCGAGCATGATCGCTCCCAGGGCGTCCTGCACATCCACCAGGCCGCCTATGTACAGATGCTGTCCACCCGCTTTGCGGAGGACATGCCACTCGTGTCGAGCACATCCTCACCCATGTCACCCGATGGCCAGGCAAAGCTGAAGAATCCTGACCAGGCCATTGTGGGGGAGCCAGTTAACGTGACCACATACCTGCGAGTCATCGGGTAACTGATGTTCCTGGCGACCACGACGCACCCAGACATCGCGTTCGTCGTCAACCTCTTGGCCAAGTTCTCTCGGGAGTCGCGTCACCTCCACTACGAGGCCGCGATCCGAGTACTGCACTATGTTGTCTCGACTCCTCGGCGAGGTCTCATGTTCCGCCGACAGCCGTCTGTTGTCGCGGTGGGCTATACCGATAGTGATTGGGCCGGCAGTCCGGACTGCAAGAGTCGCACAGGCTGGATCTTTCTTATTGGTGGCACTGTTGTGTCCTGGCGCAGTGGCAAGCAGGGATGCATTGCACGCAGCACTGTTGAGGCTGAGTACGTTGCTCTTGGCTCAGGCGCGTGTGAGAGTGTGTGGTTGCGTCGTCTGTTGTCCGAGCTGCCCCAGTCCGTCGCATCCATCACGTTGCACTGTGACAATGAGAGTGCCATGGCCATCGCCGACAATGACGGCGTACATCGCACACACACAAAGCACATCAATGTTGATAATCACTATGTCCGTTCGTTGCTGTATGACGACAGCGTCAGCATCGTGTGGGTTGAGACAGCACGGCAGTTGGCTGACTTCTTGACCAAGGCACTGAAGCGCGTCTCGTTCAAGAAGGCTGTGAGTTCAGTCGGCATGCGTCCGTGAGTGACTCTCTCTGTCCTTGCTTGCGTCTCTGCCTGGCCTGGGGGAGTCTGGTCGTCGACTGTGTCTTTGCCCGCACATGTGCACTACGCCTGTGAGTCATGGGGGAGTATTGGTTTTCGTGCATCTCTCATTGTACTCTGTTGTGACCTCCCGGCTTGTGTACATCGGCGTGCAGATGACTGACGGCGAGACTTGACACCGCTGGAGTGTTGATCGGTGGAGTCGACGCACGCTGAGACCCACTCACCCGTCGCTGGAGCCTCCTCCCTCTGGCGATGCGCTCAGCTCCATCGGTAGGCCTCCTTGGTGGTCGGGCCGCCAGCAGTCACTGCCACTACGGATGGAGTTTGCATGGACCTAGCACTGTGTCTGGCTGTGGCATTGCGTCTGCAGCATCATGGGATACCTAGGGTCCATGTCCTCTGTTGTATGGCCCTGTTTGGCATCGTTGACTGTCATAGGCACTGCCTGGGTCCGTGCAGCCATAACTTCTCGTAGTTGTTTTCCTAGCTGATTCTGACCCCACGACTGCGTTTGCAACGTCGGTATTATGGTATGGTCCAGTTTTCAGGAAAAACGGAGGACGCCCGGGTCTTGGGCTATCAGGCGTCTGGCAGGGCTTACCGAGAAAACCCTGCCTGCCAGAAAATAGGTCTAGCACTATTTTCTGATTGGCTGGTTAGCTGAGTAACAACTTTTACACTAGTGGGGGGGGCCTAGAACTTGGAGGGGTTCCCCATTGTTGCTCATTCTTCATTGCAAATCAGTTACTTCCAGTTTTCAGCTGCTTTCTGGCGATAACACCGGCGCGCGCACTTCAGAGTAACAAACCCAGAGCTTCCAGACTTAGTCTCTAGAGCAGCAGACTGAGGGGGCAGCAGACTTAAGGAACGAGCGTGGAAGCCCGCACGATGCATCAACAACGCATGCTACCCCAACCTGCTGCCTAGGTTCCTAGCTCCGCTAGGGGCTCGTTCGTACCTCCTCCTTGTTCTTTTACCGTACTGCCCCTTACATTCGACAATTTTTTTGAACTGATTTAAGTGTCTCTTATACTCAACAATTATTTCCAGCCTTCTAGTTTTGGACCGGTTTTGTCCAAAGCCCCTGGGTTTTATTCCTGTCCAATTTTCGTCGAAATGTCTGTTCACGTCCTTGGTCTATCCCTAGAACTTTGGTTTTCGAATCTCCGAACGGCGAAAAGGGAGAGCAAAGCTGCATCTTGCAGCCTGCTCCGCACAGAGTCTCGCAGCTCGATTCGCGTTTTGCATGCTGCCACGTCCACGTGACTTCCACACTGTCGCAGCACTACACGCAGGACGCGGATATCTCACGTTCTGCCTGTTGTCCTCGCGGAAGCTGTAACTGTTTGTAGAGAAAGTAGATGAAATGGTCCAAAATAATCCGCTGCCCATGGTTTCGGTCGATTTATGCGCGCTGCCCATAGTCGAAAATGACATGAGAGCGGTGCCCATGTTTTTGAATGTCCGTCCCAAAACGGAATTCGACTTCGCTCTCGAGGTCGGCAACTACGGACCTCGAGAGCGAAATCGGCGACTTCTAACACCGGCCGAGCCGATGTCAGAAGTTACCATGTTGCGAGTTTTGGAGTTCGCAACTACGAACTCCAAAACTCGCGACAAGGTAACACGCATATCGCAAACCCACCCCCCCAATATCCGAAAAACCCCCTAGTGACACTGGGGGGTTTGGGTTTTATCTTCTTACTTGCCCGGGCATCTGCCGGGCCCTGCGGTAGCGGGGCCCAGCAGATTTCCTTTTTCCTATCACACGCGTGCCGCATTTTGCAAACCTCCCCCAATAACAGACAAAACCCCTAGTTACACTCGGGGGTTTGGGTTTTTTTTCTTCTTGCCAGGGCATCTGCCGGGCCCCGTGGCAGTGGGGCTCGGCGGATGCTCAGCGTGCGCCACATCTTGCAAACCACCCCAAACCTACAACAAACCCCCTAGTTTAAATGGGGGATTTGGCAGGGTCATTGCGAGCTTGCAGGGAGGTTTTGTCGCGAAATCCTACTGCAAGCTCGTGACGACAGGTGAAGTTCGACTTCGGCCTCGAAGTCGAAATTCATGTTTAATATGTTAAATACATGAATCATATTACAGCCGTGCCCATTTTTGCTCGAAAAGCGCAAAACATGGGCATCGTTGTCATGTCGATTTCAACTATGGACAACAAGTACAGATCGACTGAAATGATGGGCATACAACAACTCCGTCCACAATAGATTTTGGCAATTTTAGGAGTGATTCGTCCACGAGACCATAATTATTTAGGTGCTTGAATGGTCGAAGGAAAACAATTATTTTAGTCGAATGTATGGGGCACTATGGTACATTTAGCGTTCCAGACTTACCCAAATTCTTGCCGTATTGCATCGCACTCACACGCAGAGCTCATGTTCGTTTTTGCATGGGCCTGCATGCCCTAAAATATTTCCAATTTGGTATCAGAGCACAGGGGGGCGTGTGAGCAGCAGAAGCAGCAACAGTGGGCGGAACGCAAAGAGAACGCGCCAAGTGGCACCACGCAGGCAGCAATGTGAGGGAGCGTGAAACGACTGCACATGAACGCCACAAGGGCGGTGAGCCACGAACAGGAGCACTAGCGACTGCGGCGGCAAGAGCAATAGCACCAGCAGGCGAAGCATTCGCGGCAGCTACGGTGCCACGGAGCAAGAGCAATAGCAGCAGCGCAGCCGCTCAAAGCAACAGCAGCTGCAGCAACGCATCAGTCGTTACAGCAGCGGCGTCAGTAGCAGCAACATATAGCAGCAGCAATAGTAGCCACTGTAGTAGCGGCGGCAGCAGCAGCAGCGTGCAGCAGCGACGGTAGCAGCAGCAGCAAAAGCGGCGACAACAGCAAGCAGCAGCAGCAGGAGCAGCAAGTAGCAGCAATATCAGCGGCGACAGCAGCAAGCAGCAGCAACAGCTGTTGCGCAGAGCAGCAGTAGCAGCAACCACAGCAGCTGCAACTGCCACTGCAGCTACTGCTGCCACTATGTGGAGGGCCTCGTAGCCCTCCTCTAATGAGGGGGCCTCTGAGGGGGCCCGTCTGCCCCGTTTTCCCCCCTCCCCTCTTCTCGAAGGGGCCCTCGGAGGGCTCCGTCGAGCCCCTCCGAGGGGCCCCTTGGAGGGGTCCGTCAGCCCCGTCGGCTCCGTCGGCCGACCGACAGAGGGCCCGACGGCAGAAAGGGGCGGACCCCCCCCTCGTTCCCTCCTCGGTCCCTCCTCCGCCCCCCCACCCACCCCACACTCGCTCACTCGCTTGCTCGCTTGCTCAGCGAGCGAGCGAGCAAGCGTGCACGAGAGGGAGGGCCGGACAAGCCGGACACCTCCCCCCCCTCCTTATTTTCTCGGTTTGCCCACCATAGGGGCAATCGAGAGAACGGGGGGGTGAGTAACAAAAAAAAGAAAAGGGGTAGGCTTGAAAGCGAGTGGAAAAGGAAAAAAAACAATGAAAGGCGAGGGCTTAACGCGAGCAGAGAGGAGAACTAGGAAAGAAAGGGGGTGGAGGGTGAGGGCAAAAGAAAAAAAGAAATACAAAAGGGGGCCTGAGGGCTAGAGAAGAACAACAAAAACAGAGAATCGTCCAACTACTACCGCCACCGCAGTAGCACCTTTCATAGCAGCAACAACCATATCAGGCGGAGTTGCAACGACTACATAGTGCGGCGGCTGCACCAGTGGTTGCAGTTTCGCCTTCCCAGCCGATAACAAATTGTGCGTCGGCGGCGATCTCCACTTCGAGACGTGTCCTGGACCGATGTCTCCCTGGGGCCCGTGGATTGGTGCGCGCTCTACACTCCGTAGGATTGACGGTGGATTTGAGTCTTACCATATCCGAGGGCTGGGTCGTCTACCGCTTGGAGCAGCAGCCACACCTGCAGCTGCCACTCCTTCTCGTCTTGGAGCAGTGTTCGCTCTATTAGTGGCAGCAGCATTACTAGCCGCAGTTAGTGAGACTCTACTCTCCGAGAGTGCTGTGGTAGTGCAGCTTGTCTTGTCTGGTCACGTTTGCTGACCCGGACGCCGTGACCTCCAGGAGTGACAGTACCTACTGGCCTTATTCCCTCCCGTGGCTTGGTGTTTACCACCGGGAATAGGTACCCTCGGTACCTATCCATCGTCCAGCGCACGAGATGAGTGCGCCGACATCTGAGCAGGCGCCCTGTGCGTTTGCCTGTTACTACTGTGATGATGGACGTCATGGTTGGCGTCGCTGTTGGACGCGCCCTCCCGGATGGCATCCACCTTGGCTACAGCCTCATCGGAGCCCACGTCCTCCACAGCATACGGATCTACCGGCGTGGGTAGATCCCCTAGCTGAACCTCTGGCAAGCATATTCGCCGAGATTCACGGCTTGCGACAGATGATGCAGCGGCTTTCTGACCTCGTCACCGAGCGTGCTTCAGCCACTAGTTCGTCGACGGCCTCTTCCATTACATCTCCTCCATCCTCTCCTCCTTCCTCATTGGATGGTGTACCTTCAGCTCCACCTGTCCGCCTGTCCCAGGCTTCCACCATCCTCTCGATCCTCCACTCTCCTTAGACCACGAGGCCACTTTGCGATGACATATCTTCATGTAGTCGTTCCAGTCGTTTGTCCCCACGGCGTCAGCGTCAGCGCTCCGCACGCCATAGTTGTGCCGGTTTCGATACATCCTCCACCTCCTCGGCTTCCGTTGCTCTACCTGTCGAGGGGGAGTTTCACTGCGCATTGCCTGTTGTGACCGTAGCGACAGGATCCGCACTCGCGCCAGGCCGGCACGGCCTAGCGGTGACAGCACATGGCATGGAGTCTGATCCCGACATGGCGTTCATGGTGGACATTTGACTGTCATCATCCGGGGTGGATCCAAATCTTCCACAACAGCAGGTGACATCAGGAGGAGCGCAAGCACGGCGTCCCTGGACAGTGCCACTCGCGATTCCGTGTGGTGGAGGCCCGGGGGTGGCACAGGAGTCCCGTACGAATCGGGATGCATCTACCAGACTTTTGGGGAGAGTGTGCACACGACTCACACCAGTCCGGCGGGTGTTGGAGTACTTAGGATGTGCATGTCATCGAGGTTGACATGTACCTTGGGGCAGCAGCCGGACATTCTGCACCAGCAGGTTGCATCAAGAGGAGTGCAGGTCTTGCGTGCCTTGGCGGTGCCGCTTGCGACTCCGACAGGTAGCGGCCTGGCGCAGGCACAGGAGTCCCGTGTGGATCAGGAGTCCCGTGCGGATCAGGATGCCCCATACGGATGTTTGAGGGCGTTGGCACATGGGACTCACACCAGCCTGGCAGCGGTCGTAGTGGATGAGCAGAGTCGGACGGCGGGTCTTTTAGAGATTGAGGCATTCTAGAGAGCAGCAAATCTGAGAGATGTTGTTGGGACATATGATGCAACAGACACAACAGGCTCCACGGTCTCATCTACGGTACATGAGGACTAGCTTTAGCGTGAGGAGTCGTCCATGTTCCTACAGTCTCCGTGTTCCCGTACCCATGACGGAGCAGCGACATACACGACGGAGTCAGATGGTGGTCCTTACTCTATCATCGAGCAGGTGGCAGCGACCAGCCTTCCCGAAAAGAGTGCGTGAGTGCCAGTTACACTTGCTGGTCGCCTTGACGAGTGTTGTCGAGCAGGAGTCCCAAACACCTGTGTCTACTACGGTGGCAATTGAGGACAGTGGAGCAGATCCCTACACACAGATGGAGTCACCTCGTCAGCAAGAGCTGAGTTCTGCCCCTTCGTGTTCACCTGCTGGTGAACTTGCTGATCACATCGATACTGAGAGTAGCAAAACCTGCACGGATGACATTTCCACATGCTCCATGGACTCTGACGACTCCTCCTTCTCCTTCTCTCTTGGCATGCGACCGCGCACTCCTCGTGTGACAGACACGAGTTGTGGTGTGGATGTGACACTTGCAGGTGCATCCAATGTTCCAGTGTCTCATCACATAACGAGTTTGGTTGACCCCAAGGAGGATGCAACGGCACCAATTCCATCATCTTCAGGAGGAGCGATACAGATGGAGCTGTACTCATGAGCTGTGCTGTCTACATGTGCAGCATCCAGTGAGGCAGAGTTTATCCTCCGCGAGGCAGACATGGGCCACCTCCACATGTCCGAGGCAGATTATGCTGACCTACAAGAGCATGTAGTCATGCTACAGTGGGAGGTGATGGCCGCGCGTGAGCGATTCTCAGAGGAGGGGAGCATCACTGGTATCGGCATGATCCTTCCGCCAGCAGCATGTGGCACACCCAACCTCGGGGAGGATCTTGTACCAGCTCCGAGTATGACGTCCGCTAGAGACACTGTCACAAGAGAGGTAAGCGTGCCTTTGGCTTCCGCCATCCTGGCTCCTCCTTCTTCTTCTGCTGCCGTCACGCACCTTCATCCACCCGACTCACCTACCCCATCGTCATCTTCATCCACGAGTGGTGATCCGGTTCATCGCTCCAGCTCTCCTCTTCCGGCGGTATACCCATGTGCCTCAGGGTGCTCTACCCCGCCTCGGAGGCCAGCTCTGCCACTTCATCCACGCTTGCGCACTGCTCGCCCATTCCCTTTCCTTCATCGTACATAGATGCAGCGCGGTAGAGCAGAGAGAGAAGAGACTGTGAGTTAGGACCCTTGGTAGTCACATGAGGGCTGGTACACTCTAGGTGATGCAGATTCACGTGAGGAGTCATAGCCGGAGACACCACTTTGTCTTTGAGCTCGGGTGCCTACTCGCATGTGACAAGGGGAGCTATCTCAGCATGATGGACACACCACATGACTCATCACCCAAGATCTGTTCAGTTACAAGATCAGCATCTCCATCGAGGACATCGCTGCCAGGTTCGTCTGCCCAGGGAGAGTGTTGTGTGGACCTCGACCTGACGCGACGTCATGGGAGATGCATGGCGAGGTCCATGCTCTGTTGTGAGCATGTATAGGCTACCACATTGTGGCTCATGCTACGTGCCTGCATAGCTGCATGTGGATGGTAGCACACTGTTGGTCGAGACTCGGACACTTGGTGCGTTGTACCAGTGTCACGAGGAGACCATGTGATCGTGTGTCTTGGTGTGTGGCTATGTTTTGTGTGGCATGTGCATACGAGCTTGGTCGCTCTTAGTGGTCGAGAACCGGACACTTGGTGCGTTGCACCCGTGTTACGAGGAGATCCTCCCATGATCCTACATGTATGACCAATTGACTCATCCGTGAAACAGTGTATCAACAAGTGTATTGGGAAGTGAACAAACTTGTGAACATGGATGGCTCACACAAACTACTATACATCACATAGAGCCCATTATAGTTTTCATTCTATACAAGGAATCTTCATCTGAGCATTGCTAACATGCATCGATGTGGATGTTTTGTAAGAAACATCTACATACAAGAATACAGTCATTGATACACTGATTAACAAGTGCATGAGATTGAGGTGATTAACAATAACTCTGATCCTGTGTTTGGATGATGATACTATTGTGTTGGATTTCTTGTAGCAGTCAAGACCCGGACCCTGGTACTGATAGTGTCAGGAGGAGACCATCTTGTCGTTTGACATGTGTATGATGTGCATTACACTGGTTTGTGTGCGTGTGCATCACTCCTCTCATGGTCGAGACCCAGACACTTGGTGGGCTATGCCAGTGTCCAGGGAGACCCTAGATGGATAGCAGATTTGTGTGTGTGTGTGTGTGTGTGTGCGTGTGTATGTGTGTGTGTGTGTGTGTGTGTGTGTGTGTGTGTGTGTGTGTGTGTGT
>SZWC01007997.1:44626-52126 GCA_023375785.1 Penium margaritaceum
GCCCACAAACCAGAGAAAGGGTGGCGGCCAGCAGCTTTCTACACCATCTTGAAAATCCACAAAAATCCGCCCGTCGGACGACCCATTGCAGCCTCCTGTGATTGGATCACGACCAACGCGTCCAAGTGGCTTGATGCGGAGCTTCAACCACTCGTCAAAAGGCAACCCACCTACCTCAAAGACAGCACCAGCCTGCTGCTTGAATTGGAGGAGCTGCAAGTGCCACCCGGCACCATTTTGGCATCCTACGACGTCGTTGCCCTTTACCCTAGCATCCCCATTGCTAAGGCTCTCACTTGCATTGAAGAGTTACTTCAACGTGCACACCACCCTCGCACCCCCGCCGTCCTCAGACTTCTACATTGGGTCATGAGGAATTCCTACGTGGAATTCATGGGGGAAACCTTCAAGCAAGTTAAAGGCACGGCCATGGGAACACCCGTGGCACCCGCCTTCGCCGTGCTCTTCATGAGCTACCTGGACTTGGAGCTGCAACGCCACACCGGCACTCCAGCTCTCCTCCATCGGCGATACATCGACGACGGCATCATCCTGTGGCCCGGCGATGAAATGAGCCTCCTTTCCTACCTCTCCACCTTCAACAACCTGGACGAGAACATCAGCCTCACATGGGAGATATCCTCCTCCCAAGTGGCCTTTCTTGATCTCCTCCTCTACAAGGGTGACAGATTCAAAGGGCAAGGCATTTTGGACGTCAACACGTTCCAAAAAGCCATGAACAAATACTTGTACTTACCATTCAACAGCTACCACCCACGGAGCTGTCTACGTGCCTTTGTTCTGTCCGAACTTCACAGGTACCTACTCAGGACCTCGGCAGCCTCTGAATTCCACGAGCTCAAGAAAAGGTTTTTTGTGAGACTCCGTGCTAGAGGCTACCCCCAGAAGTTCCTCCTACCCCTGTTCGACCAGGTCCCTCACATACAACGACACGCAAGAATTGAAGCCCTGAAGTCTCGGCTTCATTCAACCTCAGCGCCACCCGGAAGCAGGCCCCTTGTGCTGAAAACCGTTCTGAACCCATGGACAGAAGGTCTGCACTTGGGGAGTTTTTTAAGACGCTTTGCAAAGCGTCTTAACAATTTTAATCCTGCCGTGTTCTCTTCCCGGGTCATTCTGGCTTGGCAACTGCCAAGAAAACTGCGCTCCCATATTGTGTCGTCCCGGCTCAAGCCCTGGACCTGCGAAAAAAGAAATCGTGCCGATCTGGCTCCCTCGGAAGTACCCACCGGCCCACAACAGCCGGCGGTCCGAGCAACCTCGGAATCATCCATCGGCCCACAGCAGCCGGCGGTCCGAGCGACGTCCTGGCTTGTCCCTTGACATCACCGTGACATTCCTAGACATCATCATGCCTAGATCTCCTGAGTTGTGCACATGTGCGTTGTTGACTATAATTGTCTGTCCGCAGATGTCATTCCGTAGAGCACTGATGAAGGCCTCGCGGCCGAAAGCGCTATGCTCAAAGACTGATTTTCTGCCGGACTCTTCGCACGCACTACTCTCTCTTTTACTCTCACCTACCACAGTTCGGACAACTTGCGACCCTTGCAGCTCTGAGATGACAACCCCCTCCACACTAGTTATGTTACGATGTTGATGTTATTGTAGATTCTCCTCTTGTCACTTCCATGTTTCATTCCCGCTTCCCCTATGTCTTTCTTTCTTCTGCCTAATCAATCCCAAATTTCCAGAAAACAAGGCATTGGAGCATGCACTAGTGTACAATAAGAATGGCTTCTCTGCTATCAAGATGTGCACTTCCTAAAAACTTGCCTCATACAATTCCCTTGATCCCACCTCCCTTTATTCACCCCCTCGCTCCCATTGTGTCAACTAAAACTAAGTATAATAATGAACAGTGTACCATACAATAGAATCATCCAAACAGACACTGTCTCATATAATCCCCTCATGCTATTTCCTTATTTCATATTCCCTTATCTCCCACCTCTCAATCCCTTCTACCCAATCTATCCAAGCTCTCCATAAAAGAAAGCATTTGACTAAACAGTAACATACGTCAGGATTGGCTCCTCTACAATGAAGATGCGCACTTCCTCAGCCAATTCCCTCATAGAATTCCCTTCTCCTCTTCCTTCTCCTCAACCTCTTTCCCCCTCCTAGACCTCTTGCCAAATCCTCTCCCTCTTGATCCCTCATCATACACTTGTTTTGTTCCTTTATCCTGGAGTCTTCCAAACACCTATCCACATCTGATGTACACAAAACCTCCCGCGTATGTATTGTGTGATTAACTCTAACTCCCAAATCATTTGGGAGTTAGAGTTAATTTGGTGGTTTCTAAAGTTAGGAAGAGTTTGTCACATGTGTGAAAAACTCCACCTCAACTCTACAAACCAGTTCTTTCCCCTTCCATTAAAGACCATTCAATGTATCCAGAGAGTAAAGGGGACCATGTATAGCAAGAGATTTTTTTTTCTCTTACCCATATGCACAAATTTTCAAATAGAATTCATTTAATGTTCTCCTTGAATCAGACACATTGTCCTCATACTGCCCCCCACAAACAATGTAAGAGGCATGTGTACCAGGTGTGCCTTAAGAGATGTACATCGTGGTAATATTGGAATTTCAACATCGACTACATTTTGTTTTTTTCAGCTTAACTCACATGCATTTTCAGCCCAAATTCTTGGCCTATGTTTCCATGTGCATTGAGTTTGCACATGGTCGACTTGTTGGGAGTGGAATAGATTTTTCCGGTCACATATTGAAGTTTCACTTTAAGATCAGGTGTATGAGCAAAAGTGGCCCCATTAAAAACATCTACTTGTAGCTGACCTTAAAATGAAAAATGGCCAGCTTCAAGGCCAGATTTTGTGAGTTTTTTCATCGGCTCTGTCTGTTTTAAAATAGACTCCATGGAAATTGATAGAAATCTATTGGTCTTTCCAACATCCTTCACATGAAGTCTCCCAATTTCACAAGAGGAGATTTAGATTATGATGTTCATTTGGTGCCGATTTCCCGAAACTGCGGCTGTGTGATGACAGTTCCAATGTGGCCTAAAGAGGCTTCACTCGTGTTCACGGTCTTCTGTTTTGTGCAAGTTCTGAGTCTAAGCGTGAGTTTTCTGGTCGCCTCATGTTATGTTTGTGGGAGTTGGATAGAGCTGTGAGACAGTCACTGTTGTGAAGGGAATAACGCAGTTTTTCATTTGTTTTTTAACATGGACATGGATTGACGAGTTATAGGACTAGTCACAAGCTTCCCAACGCACCGAATTGCGTGCAATTCGGTTAACTGTAGCTCCCGCTACGTCAGTCGAAGCGCGGCACCCCAATCTAGCAGCTCAGTTACCGACATGCACGATGTTGCCCGTTGAGACACCCTCACATATCAAGGACCCATCAAAACGCCTTTCCGGATGCACAAATATCCCTACACATATTGGCGGTGCCCCATGCACCTTTGGGGTGCATTTCAATGACTTAATCATCAAATTTGGTGATGGAGACTGATGTGGTTCGAAAGCTGTCCGCGGACGTGCGGTCGGAAGCTTGAGTGTCCCCGAGTAGAAAGCTATACGGCTGAGTTTCGGACTCTGAGCCAGGATTTTGGTTTTCGTTCAGTAAAAACCTGCATTAATGGTTCTGGTGGATCTTATCCACGGGACGCCTTGCTAGTCTTCCGGGACTAGATACCCAAATGGACACTTGTTTGCTTATTCCGGTTGATTTCCCACTGACACTTGAATCACGGCCTACTCCCGGAGCTACCACACGTACCCCAAGTTTGGAAGCCTATATCTTCTTTGTAACTTGTCGGATGTTGGTGAAACAGCTTCCACCATGTTCAGCAACTCATCAGTGTTGGAGCAATACTTAGGCAGCTAGAGTGAATTACAAGGATTTTTCTCCTCCAGCAGCTTGTGAACGCGTCAAAGCGTCGCCTCGGGCATGTTAAGGGACAAAAATACAACACCGAGACTCTGTGTTTACAGGTGGATTTGACCTGGTCCGATTCAAAACATTATACCTCAAAATGTGACACTTTGAAAGGAAGCAAAACATGGATCCGTTTATGAGTGTCCTTTTTCAACAAGTTAGACCATAGAGGGAAGAAGATGGGGGGTCAACATTGGTCAAGCATGGGGGATTCTTCGTTAAGAAATTCATCACTCTGTAGTATTCTGATTGCTCATATGATTTTTCACACACTAGTGTTGAGAGAATATACAACTACAAGCATAATGTGCATTGCCACCATGGCATCCTCTGGAATCAACGAGATTTTGAAATCATCATCCAACATGGAAACTGCCTTTACCATCACAAAGGTGTGGGTAAGGAAAACATTCAATGAACTGTTGTGATTTTCTTGTTTGATTCTCGGTTGCAGCCATGAAATGGAATTAGTGAAATCATTGAAATTATTCTGTGTTTGAGGGGGAAACCATGAAATTCCAGTGGAAGGACGTGAGAACAATTCTTTACGCACTGTACCCTTCACTTCCGCAACATTCAAACCAATGTCACTCGATCGCAAAGTTCACCATTAGTTTAAAAAATTCTTGCCCAGGCTGGAATGAATTAGTTGTTTTCTTCAGAAAGGAGATAGTGCACAGGGAATCTAAAACAAGTTATTAGAGGATTGAGATTGTTCGACAATGATTTTGCCTTTGAAAATACAAAAGATTTCCAAGTGAAGGAGAATAGATGTATCGGTTCGGTCAAAAGAAGTTTTGTCTTGCAAATATGGTGTTTTTGACTTAGGAGAGAATGTCACTACCAGATTGTGTCTTACGCCATGAGGTTACAAAGCCAAGCACAGGAATTAGCTTGAGATGACGACCTGTCAAATTGGTACATACGTATTTTTGGGAAACAGGGGAAATGAATGCACCACAGAGGAAAGGAAAAGTGGTTCAGAAGATTCCCGTACTCCAAAAGTGAAGCAACTGTTTTCCTTCTGCTTCAGCATGGAAAAGGTGTAGAGAGAAAGAAACGGATCAGTCAGTGATAAGGAGAGAAATTCATTATGCCAGGGCTATATGATCGTTGTGCACTCCATCACCAAACATGTGGACCTAGTCCCTCGTGGTACACAACGACCTGCGATCTGCTGTGATGTAGGGATAGCATCCATGCGTCCTCAACGACCGCTATCCTCCAGACATGCTAGACACACATGCTTTGTCCCTTATATCCCCCCCCCCCCCCCCCCACCACTAAGTTGGAATGGCATTTCTCCTCACATGGCAGTTCCTTGAAAACAAGGAAGTGGTCTAGTCCTCACGATCGCGAGATCTGGAAGAGTCGTCATCATCATCTGGCGTCTTGTCCTTGTGGTCAGAGGGTCGGGAGGAGCTGTTGTCTTCACGTGCTGTCTCGTCCTTACTGTCCGAAGATGGGGGAGACTTGTCGTCATCTGTTGTGTTGCTTTTGTGGTCCTGGGATGGGGATGAGTTGCTGTCATCATCTGGAGTCTTATCCGTGCGGCTTCCAGATGAGGGAGATTCACCCTCACCTCCCGTTGTCTTGCTTCTGTGGTGTGGTGATGGCGGTGAGCTGTGGTATGGTGATGGCGGTGAGCTGTGGTGTGGTGATGGCGGTGACCTGCTTCCATAAGGCGAGGGTGTCTGGCCGTTGTGCTCCTCCACTGCGGCACAGTTGTCGTCGTCAGGTGAAGGCGTCTTGAACGTGTACTTGGGACATGGCGGAGCTTTGGTCTCCGGGGACGGGGGAGAGTTCACAGAGAGTGACGTTGGACTGAAAGGGGGTTGTGGTTGTGGTGGCGCATCCCCGGTCCAAAATGGTGGGCCAGGAAGGTGACCGCCACCGCCACCTGGAGGCGCAGGCCCCGTCGGCCACAACGGCACATCGCCGAAGGGCCAGAACACGTTGAGCCGCCGCACAGACCTCCGACCCGCTCCACCACGTGCCATCAGACTTCCCCTACCGCCGCCATGAGCCACAGAAGCGAGAGCAGGCGGAGGGATCGCTGCTGACAACAGAGCAAGCAGGACGAGGCCCGGCAGCCTCAGCCTCCTACTGCTGCCCCCGGGCCTGCTGCTGACCGTCATGAGGGCTCTCCACGTCCTCATCCAGCCGCTGCAAAGACTGTGGCACTGCAAAGTTCAGCTCTCTTCAGTGCGGATTTTATGCGAGCTCGAGTGGAGACCGTGGCAGGGCAATGGATTTTCACTCTTGGGACGAACTGAGTGCCGGCAAGTTCACAGGCTTCTATCTTCTGCCGGCACAAACATCACAAGCGCTCCAGCGAGAGTGCGCAAAGGCCTCCGATACATACTCACTTTCTTGGCATTGGATTGGATCTCAGTCAGTAAAGTCTCGCACCGCAATCTGCATACCTTTCCTCATTTCACTGGCCTTTGGGCTGGTCTGAATTCTGTATTCCTCTTTCCCTTGCACTTACCCTCCCTCCTCCTTCCCCCATTTCCGTCCCTCCCTCCATCATCCCTTCTCACCTCTTTCCCTCTATTCCCCCCCACCTTGCCTTCATCCCCGTCCCTCCCTCCTCCCTCCTTACATACCCCCCCTCCCCTTCCTCCCTCCCCCCCTCCCTCTTTCCGTACCTCTTCTCTGATTCTGTCTGCTGTGTGTCTCGTACCCTACATCATCTCGTCATCATGTTTGCCATCCTCCCTTCGTGTGCACCTGCAAACGTTGCAGAGTTGCGGATTTGCGCGGTGCAACAGCCAAACGAGACTGCGGCTTGGGAAAATCTCACGTTAGAATTCAGCGCTGTACGCGGGACGTCTCAAGGGTCAAATGTTACGCCCACGACCTTGTGATTCGGGAAAAGTTTTTGTTTCCCACTTTCTACTTGCACCTTCTCGCGCTTAAAAACTTCTCCCTTGCTCTTCTCCCCGTTTCCGTCCTTAGCCTGGGTGTCATCTTCTCCCGTGCTACTCATAGACAAAGAAAGGAGTCTCCTTCTTCCCTCCTTGTTCTCGAAGGCCGGCCTCCTCCTCCCTTCCGCCTCTTCTTATCTTTCTGCAGGTTACTCTACAGTGTAGAGTCTACACGTTCCGTTCTCCTTCTCATGTCCTACCTTGTCACGAGCACGATGCGAGAAGCGTAAGACGAATGGTCTCACGGCGAACGGTCGAAAGTCGTACAGTCGAAACTCGCTGAGGATTTAGCGGCTCGACCGCGGAGGTCATCGGCGGCTTCAAGCGCACTGTCATCATGACGGTGTCATGCCACTGTAAACGTCGCTTGCATGGCTCTGGCTCGAAGTCCATGAGCTCTGCGGGAAACGTTGAAGAGAATCAAATGCAGTCGGAGTTTTTTTTCATAAGAAAGAGATAGACTCGAACGTGACACTTCTGACAGCAGCAGCGATGTTGCGAAGTGATAGCCAGTCTCTTTTGACGCGCCACGCAGGTTGCAAAGCTTGCGCATGCATCGACTTGACAGCGTCAAGACGGCAGCGTTGACAGCTTCCGCGCGGCTCGTCTCGACATGCGTGGCATTAGAACTTCCGTAG
>SZWC01007997.1:57595-74676 GCA_023375785.1 Penium margaritaceum
GATATAGATATAGATATAGATATAGATATATATATAGATATAGATATAGATATAGATATAGGTATAGATATAGATATAGATATAGATATAGATATAGACATAGATATAGATATAGATATAGATATAGATATAGATATAGATATAGATATAGATATAGATATAGATATAGATATAGATATAGATATAGATATAGATATAGATATAGATGTAGATATAGATGTCGATATATATAGATTTAGATACAGGTAAATGTATCGATATGGATATAGATATATATGTATATACACAGACAGATGTAAACATAGATATGGATAGAATTATGTATGTTTATAAAGCCTTGTGAGAGCTGTTTTTACCGAGATAAGTTTTTAAAACCAATATGATATACTTTCTTCCAGTTTTTCATATCATGAGGTCTCAAATGTTGAGAAAACCTATCTTTTCTTTGATTGCCTATGTATGTCTACCTTATTCCCATTTGGTCATAGCATATGTTGTTCTGTCCATCGTTTTTGACAGTTTTTGTACAACCTAGTCGAACGTCTTAACAATCCCGTTTGCTGTCACTTCGCTATGGAATCGGTTGTTTCTGTCATTTCACTCGATCTCTGTGGATTGATTGTGAGGTTTAGGACGCGTTTGAATTCTCTTTTATTCACTGGATAGTGCTCGAGAACTGCGATGTTGACTTCGCGATCTCCGCCGTTTTGTTTTATTCGCTGTCTATCGAGCGCGACCGTTCTTGTCGCTCTTCCATGAGCTGTCCTTCAGCATGGAATTAGGATCACGGCCGATATCATACTCAAGCACTTCCAGCGCTTACGGTTCAAGGACTCGTCATGGTTATCGAAATGTATAAAAACGGTCCCTTTCCTTCGTTCGCTCTTTCTACCGAATCGTGCCTCTCGCCGAGCCCGGAAGCAATCGTCAACTTGTTTAGCACGCCGAGTTCCACGATGGCAGGACCCCCTTTCCGATGTTGTAGAAAGCATTTACTGTAAAGTGTAGTTCGGATGTGAAACTTCATAATCTTGTGTGGTTTCACTCAAGGAATGAGCATGAAAAATTCTCTTCTTGACGCTTGTACGGGACCAATGCCACACGCATTCCTTGCTGCGGCAGGAAGGCCTTGACCGTCACAATAACCGGCTCTCTCAAAGCGCGAGCGTTTCTGGAGGGCGTCCGCGTTGACCGCCGACCAAAGGCGGGCTCCGGCGCTGATGGATTTCGTAATGCGGGTCCTCGGGTCGGATCAGAGGGTAAACCCGGGCTCTCTGGTCAATTTGATCAAGAGCGAAATAGCCAAACTAAACTTGCAAGCATAAACATAATTCAATGCCTGGGCATCATTTTATCTCTTTAAGTCAAATTTTTGGCATACCATCTCCAACAACTTCAACTCCATGTATACCATATCCATCACATTTGAAATTATGCACAACAAATCCATGCATGCTACAAAATGAACTCTATCTCCAACCCATTGTTGTTCAAACATTGTTGTAAGTATGGCATGATTTTTTTCGCACATTGATTTGAATGGAGCGACAAATAGTGATGTCACCTGTTACACCAAGGGGAACATAGTTGGTTCACATGTATGCCATGTGGGACAAAAGACGATTGTTACATGTGAGACGTACACGAGCCCCTACTCTTTTTGAGTGGTCATTTCTGTCATTTCACAAATAACCCCCCGCGCAGCGAGACCTCGATTTTCAGTGTTTGAGGAATTTTTTGCCGACTGCCCTCGCCCTGCGCCGATCCATTTCGCACTTTTTGACAACTTCGACCACTTTTGACAATCTTCCACAGAAGTGTCACGACCCTTTGGTTGACTTCTCAACACACTGAGAAATATCAAGATCTGTAGAGATGCATCTTGCATCTTCACCGTTGATCTTCGAAGCCCCCCAATTCCTCGGCGGAGCTTCTCGATCCGACAACTCATGATGCGACTAATAACGCGTCGCGGAACAATCGACTTGACGACCCCGACTATGTCTCATTTGTAACTCGACACTTGTATACATGTGTTCGATCAATTTGACACTTATCATAAAAAGTACACTTACCGCTAATTATGAATTGCTCAAGTGTCCCCAATTCTCAAACTGTGTTTTGCATCGCAACTTCTACCTGTTCACCATCTACACTCCGTTTGCCATGACACTTGGTATCATGTCGCAACAATGTTGGGGAGGCATCCGACTACTTTACCAATCTGGAGGACTACTTTGCACAAGCCGTCAGCGCATCTCGCATATCAAGACTTTACGGACTTCGCGACTGCGTCGTGAAGTGAACGAGCGCATATGACGACCATCAGCAGGTCTTCGCCAACGGCTTCGGTGATAGAGGAGGAGAAATTGCCATGCATGCTAACCCTGAAACGGCAGCAAACGCTGGCATGGAAGGCTATGTGGCAGCCGGATCAACCACGTGAGCTCCGACGACTGACCAAGTCACGGATTCGACGGCGGTAAACCAACCGCCGTTATTGACAGCCTCAACATCTGTAGTAGCAACGACAGGTGGCACCAGATGATAGAGGCGAATGAAGAAGGAACTGGCGCACCGTATCTCTGCCCTGGAGGGGATCAATAGCAAATTGCTGCAGCGACAGAATGTTGCGATGGAGCTCTTCGCAACGCAAGTGCATGAGAGGCGGTGCTCGTCGAGAGAAATACTAAACTCTTGAACAAACCCTAGATTCGTCCAACCCCACCTGAACTCTTCGCAATTTCTAAGGACCAACGGTTCAGATGTGACTGACAAGCTTAGAGGTGTCCTTCATCGCGGTTAGGGTCAACGACCATCGAAAGAAATTTGACCTTGCGGCCGAGCTTTTGCATGGCAGGGCATTAAGTTGGTATTGTGACCTAAAGGCCATCCAACGACAGTAGGAGACTGGCGGAGCCTTATCAATGGCCAACGGTTCCCGTCTCATATTGTTGAACGTAGGCGTTCTACCCTTGGAGTAGGTCAACCCACAGTGGCAAGATGCGTTGACGCCACTATTCGACTAGAGCGAATTTTCGCGCACAATGCTTGCAATTTTAGACGGCTGAACGAGAAGTCTGATGCTCCGTAGAAGTACCAACGTCTCGGTCAGCAGTCCAGTATGGCAGAGTACACACGGAGATTCTACGAGATCATCACTTGTGTAGACATCGCTCCAGACAAACTCCGTTTACACTACAACGGCCTCAAACAAGAAATCAGACGAGCGATCACCATCTTTGTCATCCAAAACAACTTATCGTGGATGGTCGCAATAGTAGAATGAAAGGATCCACGGAGCCGACTACAATGCTCTGATCCAGGAATTTTATGGTTGGCAACCTCCTATTCACAATTATCATGGAAACGAAACAAGCCAGTCGGGGGACTCCTCGACACCAATGAAATGGACATCGTTGACGAGAGAGATACGCACACCTGCTACAACTACGGAAAGGTCAGAAACATCGCTCGAAACTGTGGAAGCAATGAGCAAGTAAAAAGGAGGGGAAGTCAGAGAAAAATGAGTGAGATAATGAAAGAGAGCAAGATTGAAATGTGCGACTCTCGTTCGAGAGGAGAGATCCGTGCCAAACGATTGCCCATCAAAACGGCTTACGGCGTCCCAGGGGGGTTCTGCGATCTCAAAGCTTGACGAGGGGTACGAGGATGACCACTTGGCGATACTGCTAGAAGTGCAATCCCAAGGTTGCAAGCGTCGTAGAACACTACTTGCACTATTGTATGGATGGGCCTCTCACAGTTTTGCAAGCAACAGCATGGTTCAAAAGCTGGGTTTGCAGATTGAACCAAGGGTTTTTGAAGGGAAAACCGTCGACGGGAGATAACAAATACGAAGACTCTGAGAACCACTACGATTTGAAGTGGGAGACTTGGGGGATGTAAAGGTCTGGAGGTCATGTCCAATGAGTGACCAAAAAAACATTCTTGGACGAGATTTGTTGTACCAGCATTATTTGCAGGTTGATTGGAACAATGGGGACGTTTATATGGAAATCAACGGCGCCAAGAGACAACTTCTCCACGTGGGGCGGAAGATGATAGCGGAAGCAACATTGATGGAAGCAACACAGGAAGCCAGAGTGACCAAAAATCATTAGTAAAAGTAGCCAATACCCTTCAACGTGGCCAAATACTGTTTCCGACAAGGGGCTCATGTGTAGCTCGTACATCTCCAGCCCATAGAGTAAGTAGAAATGGCAGTTGCTGACTCATCTGCCTCAATAGCCTCATCAGCCTCATCCACCTCATTGGCATCAACAAAGTTTGCGATTGTTTTCGAGGAGTTTGTACCTCTACTTTGAGAATTTGCAGAAGTCTTCCCTGAGAAGATTCTAGGAAGCTTCCTAGCATGCTTGCCACTGACTGGGCGTCAGCGCTCAGTCAGCTCGCGGCGTCAACACAGGTCGGACGCGAAACGGCAAGGGTTTGGCTAGACGACACGACCTAGTGTCAAATGTGCTTCCATTGATAAACACATGCAGAGAGAGTTGACAAATGACAAGTCCACAGCATAAATACCTGCCGCGGCCCACGACGGGTGTCACACGCGGCAATGCAAGGTCTGTCCTAAAACCGGCCCAAAAACACTGTTTTGGCCGTAACTCTGCGCAGACAAATCAGAACGCTACGCTGTCTGAACTTAGAGATGCAAAATCTCAAGCCGGACGCTACGACTGGTCACACGCATAAGTCCGGCACCGATCGTTGGACAGACAATGCAAAATATGCAAATCGGGCTCAAGAGCCAGTCCACCGAGAAAACTCTAGCGTCTGTAGAAAAACCGCAAAGCACCCGGGCAAGCACCCAAGGCGTCGTGGCAGCTCTCTGGCAGCTGCTGGTTGATGGAGCCACCACTCGTCGGTGCTCCGACGCCAGCTGCGTCCGCATTAAGGATAGGCTGCAGAACAACTACAGGAGGTCCGAGACAGCATCCACGACACTGGGACAGTCGTCGGTCAGCTCCAAGAAGGTGGTCCACCACCTACGGACATGCCAGTGTCTCCGGGGTCCGCATCCGGGACCATGTCGTCGCGCTCTCCTGTACCGCTGCTCTCCTTGCCGTCGCTCGTGACAGGTGGAAGCCACACACACCAACACTCCCCCTGGCTGACACAACTATCAACATAATGATGTCTGAGCGAAGGCAAGAGATGATGGCTCAGGCAACCAATCATAGTGAGCACTGATCAAACATACCACAGCACGGGGTCTCCTTGTGACAATGGTGCATCCCACCAAATGCCAGGGTTTCGACCATGCACGAAGTGAATCACACACCTATGTGTCAAACATCATGCAAGAGAGACAGAGAAATAAGGTCTCCTTGTGACTTCGGAAAATGTCTCCGGGTGTCCGGGTCTCGACCACATCATGCATGGATCATACATAACACATTTTGGCAATGGGTCTCCACGTCACACTGGTAGAACTCAACAGGTGCGCGGGTCTCGAACAGCATAACCTTGCATGGATCATAGCATCGTGCCGCACCCCAAGAAACCTCGCTGTCCTAAAAAGGGTGTCAGGCCAAAGTCCACACACCAACACCCCCACTGGGCTGCAGAGGCTGACAGTATGAGCAAAGCTGATGGCTGCTCCCAACACAATCCATGAGGAGAGAGCACGGCTCCCCCATGGCCACATACCCCTGCACAGCAATAGCAAGGGTGACGACGACGCTGGTGGTATGTGCTCGCATAGAGCCTCACCCCGGAGAGGCGTCGTCGTTGTCATCGTCCTCGCTGTCGTAGTCGTCACTACTGTCGTCATCTGCTGATGTGACTGGTGCAGTGCTAAGGGCCTCCTCCAAAACAATCGCCTGCTGTATGGCCTCCAACTACTGAGCTGCATATCGCCTCACGGCCTCCACAGGGTCGAGGCGCGTGTGGAGCTCGACAAGCTCTGAAGCGGCAGCCGACCGGCTGGCTGCCTCTACGGCATGTAGACGGTCAGTCGCGAAACGAACCTGACGGTGGACCACGATAGTGTGCGCGTCGGCACGAGCCAGATCCTCCTGTAGCCTCGTGGTCTCACCCCGTAGGAGGGAGTGGAGCTGTGCCTGCTCGTCGCACAAGTCGACGTCCTCTACGTCGGTCGTCGACTGAAGTGTCGTCGGGCCACGAGGTGCTGGTAGAGCAGGAGTGCAAGACAATGAGTCGCCACGTAAGTCGTCTGGAACTGTAGGAACGACTGCTGCAAAGGCACCTGCTGCTCGTGACACACCTGTCGCTCAGCCGCCGGGTGTTGGCTGGACGTCGGCATGTGTAGGTATAGCTGCATCCACGGCGACGTCGTGGTCATCGAAGGTGCGGTCAGCGCAGTGGTGCTCCTTGTGACCCGTGGTGCACAGTCCATCATCCACCTGCTGCTGGAGGTCAGCCTGTCTGAGGCGTGCATCCTGTAGAGACCACTCAGCTGCCTCGAGACGCCTGTGTACATCCACCACACACTCCTCGACAGTCCGTCGTGCTGGAACATCCACGGTGTAACAGTGGCTGCTCGCCTCTCGGAGCTCGACCATGGGACTCTGCACGTGCTCCTCCGCTCGGGCCACCATTGCCTCATGCTCGTCGACCGCTGAGCAAAGGCGCTCCAGTACAGGAACTATAGCCACCATTGTAGTTGTGTCATCGGCTGGAACCGCCATGGTGTCAGCGACATCGGTCAGGGCAGTGAGGAGACGGAGGTCCGCAGCTCGCTCTGCATCCTCCATGTCGCACACGCGGACGTCTGCTATCACCGAGGGGCCATCTCGTGCTCGTGCCGTGGCTACTGCAAATACGGCAGTGCACTAGGCCTCTACGTCTATCACCGACTACGTGTCTGACCAATCCCCCATGTACGACTCGTTGTCCTCACAAGGGGTGTCTGTCCCCTCCTGGCGGCCAGCCATATGCTCCTGCCGTCGAGCACTATCCCGTGCATCAATCATGTGCTGTCGTGTGGTCGTCGGTGAGCACTCCACCCCTCCACCGGCCGACGGACTGGGAAAAACCAGGAGGGAGGGACCCACCAACCCCGCGACTGAGGATGAGGAAGACGGCTTTGCTGCAACTAGTGCCACCGCCATAGTCGCTGCTATCGTCCCGGCCATCGTCAGGGTATCAACAACCTCTGCTGCCTCTCCTACTCCCTCTGCCACATCCGCTGCAATCTCCAACTCGATCTCTGAAGCTGACTCAACGTCAGACCACTCCTCCTCGGACGAACATTCCTCCACCAACTGCGTGTGCCGTAAGCCTCCGTCTGCTGCCTCAGTCCTCGGCTCCAAGGTAGTCGTCGTCGGACACTCCATCCCCCCAATGACAGACAAACTGCCAGAAGGTGAAAGGGGGTGACACACCAATCTTGCAACAGGAGACGATGGAAGCGACTCCTCGGTAACGTCCATCGCTGCTGGTGATGCTACTGTCAACACTGCTACTGCTGGCTGGGCACATCTAGCCTGTTGAGCCATCCGCTGTCTCGCTCGACGAGTGCGTGCGCGAGGGGTGCCGGCAGAAGTGACGGCTAAGATAGCGACGGGGTCGGAGGTCGAGATGACACCGACTGACTCAAGGACAGAGCGGAGGGCGTCGAATGTGGAGCTGAGGTCCTGTGGCGAGGGACCTGCAAGTGACAACACTATAGGAGGTGAGGATGGCGAGGAGGGAGACAGGGATGTCTGCAGCGGCATGGTGGCAACAGCCTGCTTAGAGATTACATGGTTTGTGAGCTGTTGCACCATGCGCTTTAGACCCTGGAGCTCACCGTACAACACCGCTATAGCTCCACTGAGGGGTGCCACAGTATCGGCTGACAACGTCTCTGAGTCCGATGGTGAAGACGAAGGGCAGGACCGTATCCAAGGCGGTCGCCACAACGTAGGACACTGGCGACACTGGTGCCATCCATGGTGCCGATCCCCACAGTAGTAGCAGGCAAAGCCGTTGGACGCCTGAGGCGTATGCCATGGGTGAAACTACCACTGTGGACGCGGCGCCTGCGACGTATTTAGAGCCAGTGCCAAACACGGCACCGGCTATGCTCCCTGCCACGCCAGTCTTCTCATCTCCGGAGCTCGACGTGGGTGAGTGCACACGACACTTGCTCCCGCTGGCACAAGGCCACAAGGGGAGGTGAGCAATCGAAGCACGATCTCTAAGACGTGCTGCGACACCGTCACGAGGACGGTCACCACCGCGCTAATGGTGCGCTGCTGTGCGACTCAAGTGTGCGACCTCAAGTCGCCTTCGGTGCTGATTTTGCACCGGGTGCCGTCGTCAGCCGCCGGCTGTGGCCTCAAGCCACATTCACTGCTGCTGCTACAACTGCGACTCTCGCGGCGGATGCTGCTACAGCAGTTCCCGTCGTCAGACGACGGTGGTGGCCTCAAGCCACACTCAAAAGGTAAAATAAATAAAAGAACACAAAAACTCCATTTTGTTATTTTTGCTTTTTTTGTGATGGTGCCACCTCCTCGGGTGCCCCCTTTGGGGTTGTCTGGGGTGCCCCACTCGAGTACCCCCTCCCCCCTTCTATCCTCTCCCCCTCCTTTTTCTTCGGTCTGGCTCGACCCTCGCGGCGAGCGCAGTAGAGGGGGAGGCTCGCTCCCCCCCTCGCGCGCAGCCGGCTGATGGTCGCCTGTCGGCCTCCCCTGCCCCTCTCGGCCGGCGGGAGGCCGGCGTTTGACCGGCACATGCCGGCTCGTGTGCCGGCGCTCGGCCGGCACTCTGTCGCGCCCCTGTCGGCACGATAGGCCCGACCGAGGGACCGCCCCCCCCCCAGACGGGTCCCTTGCGTCGGGTCCCCCTCAGGCCCGACGGCAGCAATTGCCGCAGCAACTGCTGCTACGGTTGCTATAGCAACTGCTATTGCTGCTACAGCTGCTGCCTGCTGCTGCTGTTGCTGCGGCTACTGCTGCGGCTGCTGCTGTGGCTGCTGCTACGGCTGCTGCCGGCTGCTGCTGCTACTGCGAATGCTGCTACAGCAGCTGCTGTAGCTGCTCGCCACCGCCGCTGCTACTATGGCTGCTGCCCGCCGTCGCTGTTGCTGTAGGTGCATGTTGCCGCCGCCGTTGCTGTGGCTGCTGCCCGCCGCCAGTGCTGCAGTTGCTTGTGCGGTTGCTGCCTACTGCTGTTGCTGCGGCTGCTACCTGCTAATGCCGCTGCTACGGCTGCTGCCCGCCGTTGTTGCTGCAAGCTCCTACCGCCACAGCGCTGCCACTGCTCGCAGCCGTTGTCGCAAGCTGTTGCTGCGAGTTGCTTCTTCCTTCTTCCTTTTCTTTGTGTACAAACTGGTGGCGAGACACGGCTGCTGTTGCCACCTGGTGATGCTGTTGTACTGGCAGCTACCCGTAGCCATTCTCGCTGCAGGTACTTCCCGCCACTGCTGCTCCTACGGCCGCTGTTGCTTGCAGCTGCCGCCGTTGTCTCCGCTACCTCCACCGCTCCTCTGCAACGTAGTCGCGGTGGGTCCCTCCAGGATCTGCTACTGCTGCTATGGGTGGCTGCCGCTGTTGCCACTCACTGCTGCTACTACTGCTACGTCTCTACTACATAGCACAACGAGCTGTGGCTCGTTTGCTCTGATACCATAAGATTCTAGGAAGCTTCCTAGCACGCTTGCCACTGACTGGGCGTCAGTGCTCAGTCAGCTCGCGGTGTCAACACAGGTCGGACGCGAAACGGCAAGGGTTTGGCTAGACGACACGACACAGTGTCAAATGTGCTTCCATTGATAAACACATGAAGACAGAGTTAACAAATGACAAGTCCACAGCATAAATACCTGCCGCGGCGCACGACGAGTGTCGCACGTGGCAGTGCAAGGTCTGTCCTAAAACCGGCCCAAAAACACTGTTTTGGCCGTAACTCTGCGCAGACAAATCAGAACGCTACGCCGTCTAAACCTAGAGATGCAAAATCTCGAGCCGTAGGCTACGAATGGTCACACACATAAGTCCGGCACCGATCGGTAGAAAGACAATGCGAAACATGCAAATCGGGCTCAATAGCCATTCCACCGAGAAAACTCTAGCGTCTGTAGAAAACCGCAGAGCACCCCGGCACGCACCCAAGGCGCCGTGGCAGCTCTCTGGCAGCTGCTGGTGGATGGAGCCACCACTCATCGGTGCTCCGATGCCAGCTGCGTCCGCATCAAGGATAGGCTGCAGAACAACTGCAGGAGGTCCGAGACAGCATCCACGACACTGGGACAGTCGTCGGTCAGCTCCGAGAAGGTGGTCCACTACCTGCCGACGCGTCGGTGTCTCCGGGGTCCGCATCCGGGACCATGTCGTCGCGCTCTCCTGTACCGCTGCTCTCCTTGCCATCGCTCGTGACAGGTGGAAGCCACACACACCAACATTCCCGGAAGAACTCCTAAGAAGCCTACTAGCTCAACGCAACATTGACCATCACATCAAACTAAAGCTGGGCAGCTGATCCACAGTTCAAGGAGCTTGTCGGATGAGCGACCATGAGCTGACTAAGATAAAAAACAAACGTGACGAGATGTGGATTTGTGTTCATCGGCCCATCCACGTCACCATATGGTACACAAGTATTTTGCGTGAAAAAGAAAACTGGTGAGATGTGGATTTGTGTGGAGGAACGGGCGTTGAACAAGGCTACCATCAAGAACCGCTATCCTCTTCCCTGTTCAAACAAATGGTTTGACCAACTATGAGGAGACCGAATTTTCACTAAAATCAAACTGCGCTTCGACTATCACCATATCCGTGCGGCAAACATTGACATCAAGAAAATAGCATTCCGAACAGGCTACGGGCATTTTGAGTTCATGGTCATGCCGTTTGGACTCACGAATGTCTTGAAGACATTCATGGCGGCAATGAACAACATCTTCTACCCGTACCTCAATGATTTCATCATGATACATCTCGACAACATCCTGGTGTAGAGGCGCACCCAGGAGGAGCACGATGGACATCTCCAAAGATTTCTCAAAGTTTTACAAAGAGCTTATTAAAAAACACTCTCAAAGTGCGACTTCGGTCGTCATTCGATCAATTTTTTGGATCACATCATCAACAGCGGTCGGATCATTATGGATCGGAAAAAATTGGCAGTAGCTGCTGATTGGCCGACACTGACCAACGTCTGAGACGTTCATGTTTTTCTTGGCTTTTGCAAATTTTATCAGTGCTTTGTACGGGGTTACGTCCCAATGTCATCGCCTCTCTCTGATCTCACTCGGAAAGATGACGAGTGTCAATGGGAGGTCAAAGAACAAGAAGTGTTCACCGCTTTGTGGAATGCTCTGACCTCGGTGCCAGTCCTACGATTAGCCGATCCAACGATCAACTGCGTCATGGCTACAGACGCCTCCTACTAAGCCGTTGGCGCGGTTCTCCTAAAAAATCACGGCAGCAGAGAACTAGTCATGTATATGTTGCAAACGTTTTGTGGAACGGAACTCAACTGCGCCGTTCATGAGAAGGAGATGCTGGCGGTCATACCCGCATTCAAGACATGGTGGTGCTCTCTTGCATGCCGCCGATGCGTTGTACGCACCGACCCTCATGCGCTGAAATATTTGAACAATAACCAAATCTCAGTTGACATCAAACCTGATGGATGGATGTCCTCGAATCCGGGTTTGACTACAATAATAAGTATCGGCCGGGCAAAACCAACTCCACAGATGCACTCTCTGCCCACCAGACTTGATGGCTGGGGCAGTGACACCTAAACTTCAACAAGATCCATATCTTGAGTAGTTGTTTACAGATGGCTACAACCGGCATGGCGGATACGGCAGGGTAAAACTCTTATACACTGCATCCTCTTGGTGGTGATGATTCACTCGCCAAGTAGTCGTTCCCTTGAACGACGACCTTCATTGCATGCTGCTGGAGGAGTGTCACAACACTGGTCCATGTAGAAATGTCGCAGTATACAAGAAGCTGAAGAACCGGGCAAAGCATTACTAGTGGGACAAGATGCGAACTGACGTGGCCACTTTCTACAAGTCGTACAACACGCTTCAGTGAAAACAATCCCTTTGCACAAGGCCACCGAGACTCACACAGCTGCTCCCAATCTGACGGAACCATGGACCGACATCTCTTTGGACTCCCTCACTGGATAACCGGTCACACCCGCGGGATATGACGTAATTCTCGTGGTTGTTGACAGGTTTTACAAGATGTCTCACTTTATTCTGACAACAACCACCAGATTGCCGAAGGAATAGCATGGTGTGTCGATAACCAACTGAGCGACAGAGACGGTCAATTCACAAGTTGTTTCGTGTGTGAACTGATAACTAGTTACGCCAGTCGGATCTAGCTTTCAATGGTGTTCACCCTCCAAACGACGGCCAAACCGAGCGGAGCAATTAGACAGTCAAACAACTCCTTTGAACGTAATGACAACCACACGGGACGGATTGGGGAGCGAAAATCCTGACCGCCAAAATCGCATATAACTCGGTAGTATCCACCACAACCGATTACATTCCATGTGAAGTGGTGTATTGCAATCTTTCCGCCACATCAATCAGACTTCACAGCCAGAGCAACATTCCCTTGATTGACGTCTATCAGTGCGACTTTTCCACATCTATGATGAAATGTGGTACACACTCGCAAAGACAGAAGCGGTGATGAAGTGAGCAGCTGACCTACATCACAGCGACAATGTGCTCACCACTGGCGACAAAGTTCTCCTCAGCTCAGCAAACATAAAAATCTGTGGAGCCGACTGTTTGAAGCTCAAACCCGAATGGTTGAACTGTTTGAGATGGAGCAAATGCAAATCCCCGTGGTTGCACGACAAAAACTCCCTGACACTATGCGAGTACACCCGGTTTTCCATATCAGAAAACTCAAGCACTACCTGGACCGCGGAGAGAACTTCCTCGACAGGGATGTACCTCCCCCTCCTCCTGTACAAGTGGAGGAGCACACAAAGTACGTCACCAAGGAAATCCTCGGCCATTGACAACGTGGAAAAACAACCAAACACATTGTCAAGTGGCACGGCTACGACACTCCGCATAAGAGCTGAGAACCCTATGACAATTTCCGCGATGTGGATCATTTGATCGACGGATACTACCACCGTCATTGGGCCACATCTATACAAGCATTGTGATATTGCGCCTAAAAGGGGGGGGGGGGAGTGTTACGTAGCAGATGTATAGGAGTTCCTCATCTTTCTGAGTGGGTATTTCTTTCATTACACAAATAGCCCAGCGTGCAGCAAGACCTCGATTTTCACTTCAACGGTCGAGCGCAACTCGGCCAATTTCCCTCGCCCTACGACGATCCATCTTGCACTTTTTGACAACTTCGACCACTTTTGACAATCTTCAACAGGAATGTTGCGACCTTTCAGTCAATTCTCAATGCATCGAGAAGTATCATGATTTATGAAGATGCATCTTGCATCTTCACCATCGATCTTCGAAGCCCCCCGATTCCCCGGTGGAGCTTGTCGGTCTGACCACTCATGATGAAAATCCACACGCATCGCGTGACAATCGACTCTATGACCCGAACTAGGTCTCATTTGTAACTCGACACTTGTATACATGTGTTTGGTCATTTTGACACTTTTCATGAAAAGTACACTTGCCGCGTATTACAAATTGCTCAGGTATCTCACATTCTCAAACCGTGTTCTGCCTTGCAACTTCTACTTGTTCACCATCTACGCTCCGTTTGGCTCAACATCGATTGGGGTGTATGGGAAAAATAGACTAACTGTATTATGTGGGAAGAGTACTTTGATGACAAGTATCGATTGATTCGAGTACATATACACAATGCCGAGACAAAGAGTGAGGCAAATGTCGGTCATTGGTGTTCAAGCCGAGCAACACGTGTAGGGTCGCTCCGTAAGTGGTTGATTCGAGAAGGTCTCCCGAGAAGTCGGGGGGCTTTGTGAATATCAAGGCACCTCTCTATTAATGTCTAGTGCCACCGAGAAGTTGAACGATATCAAAACATCAATAGAGTTTGCTATGCTTTTGTCGACCATTTCGGAAGGTGGTCAACGTTATCAGAAAATTCTAAACGGAACACTGGAGGTTGGGACAGTTGGCCAAAATGCCCTCGGTCGAACGGCGTAAAAATCCGGAAGTTGTTGCACAGTGGGCCATGATGTAAGGACAAAAAACCCACTCGTGAAGTTTAGGGGCTCGTTTATTTTAGGGACGTAAATCACAAGTCACCTTGTTTGTGAATTTCATGCAGTGACGATAAACAAGGATAAGTTTTTACGATACAACCACCGATGTGGCGATGCTCGTTGGAGATACTCGTTGTCCGTATGTTGTGCTGCCAGTCAATATTTTTTTAGTGTTCAAACACTGTTTTCCCCAGGAGTTGACAAGATATTGCCTGCCAGTCTGGCACGATCCTTGTTGGTAGTTACCAGTAAACTTCTACGAATCCTGTCGTTGTAGCATGTGATGGTTGGCGTCGACGCATCATTTTGCATGGGTTCCATGATTCGGATAGTCAGACAACAACAGTTTCCAACCTCCATAGACCGCGTCCATCCTGCGAGAAAAGTGCCTTGTGCCACGTGCAGCAATTGTAAAAAATGCTGTCTATCGATCTATGGTACACATACCATTGCCTTGCCTATCCTGTCAAGCTGGTTTCACTCTGGAGCTCTGTGTTTTATACCATCTCATCTGCTAGGAACGAGCAATTCTGTTTCTTGTCATGTTTGCGGCATGAGCCACTCCTCTTGTCAGTAGAGAGACAANATGTGGCTATTGAAGGCCCATGTGAACTCACGCCATGGAAACATCACGGTGGACCTATTCGTGGATGGCCACCATTGCGTTCCTTGAATGGGTTGTGGTTATCCTGTGAAGAGTGTGTGTTGGTTGAGTTGACAGATTGTATCAACTCTCAATCGTAGTCCTACGACATATATGAAGACTCTTGAGGGCGTGGTGAAAAAGAGCACTAGTAAGGAGGTTGACAAGAACACACTCTACAGTACTAAATCTAAAGCATAGGAGTGTATGATGGGGCCAAAAGGCAAGGTGAGGAGTTTTTTTCTCCTCTTTTCCCGGGTGTGCTATGAGGAGGCAAGTTTTTTTCCTTTTTCCTTGCTCGTTTCTTTTTTCCACACATTTTGGCTTTGTTATCGTTTCTGCTTTTTTTTGGCTTCGCAGCTCATGCACATGGATCCAAACACGTATGCGCTTGTGGTGGCCACTGAAGACGGGTGTTTTTGGCGTGCCTTTGTTGCTTCCAGCGCTACCATCCTTGGCTTCCAACATGTTTGCCGGCTGTTTACCATGGACGGCACCCACCAAAAGAATACGCATAAGCAGGCGCTGCTTATCTTTCATTCTGTTTCATGCCAATGACAGGGCTCTGCGCATGGCGTGGGCCATGGTGAGTGGAGAAAACAAAGACAATTGGAAGTAGTTCTGTTTCCACCTCTCCTTGGCCTTACTAACTGTAAGAAAGAGCAGGACCATCGTCACAGCGACACAGAAACGGGGCTACTCTACGCCATGGCTGAGAATCTACCAGGAGCCCTCCACAGCTATTGCGCTTACCACTTCTGAGAGAACTCCAGTTAAAATCATGGAAACCACGCTGGCTACTACATGGCACACACACTGACCAAGGCGAAGTGATAGCGGTCCCGGGAAAAGCTGCCGTGTGTGAGCCTGCATGCTCTTGTCATGCTTCTGGGTGCGAACGGGGAGGGCAGGATACGGAGGGAGCAGTAGAGCAGGCTCTACTGCCCTCTTGGATGCAGTGGCCACACGACTTCTAATGATATGGAATCATTGAATGCCCATATCATAGAGATTTTTAAGATCTTCCCTTCATGCTGTTTTGTTTCTCTCTAAGCATGGGTCCATAGTTTGATTGTGGGCCGCCACGAGCTGAGCAAACAGGTGAAGGGTCAGTTTCCACTGACGCCTGAAAATCTGATGTTGAATGCATTGTTGCACAGCATAGACTACGACGTTGAAGAGGAGGACCCACACTCCGCCACATTGACAGGCATGAGCAACCGTCCACGCCAAGTGGACCTGCAAGAAAGGACGTATACGTGTGGTGGGTGGAAGGAGTGGGGGCAGCCACGCGTGCATGATTTTTCTTTCTTGATTGGCCGAGGGGAGAACACAGAGCCGTTAGTGGATGTGGGCTACACCCGCATGGCTTACCGCCATGTATACAGCAACCCCATGCCCAGAGTGAACCACATCCATTACAAACATCCAGAATACAGGGTGTGGAAGCAACCGGGATCCAAGTTTGGCCTTGGCCAACCCAAGAGCACAAGGTGGGAGCAAGAAGACCGACAGAAAAATGACTATATCTACCCACAGTGTGGTGTGCAAGGCCATACAAAGAGAAAGTTTCCAAACTCTCCTGCGGTGGATGCGGCCGCTGTTGTTGTGGCCAACGCACTGCTGCAATGCCTAGAGTACACTAAGGACACGATACGTGTAGAGACCGTAGCTGTACGCTTCCCTAGCACGTCTGTGACGAGTGGTGCAGGCGTAGTGGGTGCAATAGCAAGGAGTGCACCCACAAGAGGCGCATGAGCACTTCCTGGAGCAAGTGGGACAGGAGTAGAGGAGGATAGAGCCGGTGGGACAGAAGAGACGAAGGCAGTGGGGGCTGTTACAAGTGTTGCACAATCACAGGGGAATGCACCATATTTAACCAAAGCAGAGTGAACTGGCACACTTGTAGCAGGCTAAGCAGCAGCAGGTGTAGGGGAAGGAAGAGTTGGAGCACTTGGAGCCTGGTGGGGAGCAGGGGGAGCAGAAGCAAGGTCTGAGGTGGGTGGAGGCGCACTTGTGTGAACTGGTTTGCTGGGTTTCAATTGGTGCTGGACAGGGCCACTAACAGGAGCAGCGGCTGGCTCTACACACGCAACAAGGGCAGGTTCAGTTGTAGCTAGAATTGGTTCTTCTGCAGCTAGTGCTGTAGCATGTGCAGGCCCACATTACAATCCAAAGGGTAACACAACGTATGACTCAGGAGAGGAGGCATTCTGTAACCTTGAGACATACACATTACCTGACTTTGATGAAGAAGAGGAGGACAAGGACA
>SZWC01007998.1:17181-31198 GCA_023375785.1 Penium margaritaceum
AAGCAGCAAGTGTGGTGTCAATGACCGCCGGCAGCACGACCGCCGAGGAGGCCTGCCGATGGAGCTGAGCGCGTCGCCGGAGAGAGGAGGCTCCAGCGAACTGCGAGAAGACCTCAGCGTGCGTCGGCTCCACCGGACGACACTCCATCAGCGTCGAGTCTCGCCGTCAGTCATCTGCACGCCGATGTACACAAGCCGGGAGGACACAACAGAGCACAATAAGAGATGCGAAAAAACCAACAACACCCATGGTTCTTGTGTTTTTCAAAGAACACATTGTTGTCCTCCCTTGGGGAGAAACATTTATGTTCTTGTTGTATGAGTTATCTAAAAATGTCATGACCCCCTGACTTGCTCCACTTATAGGCGATTCCGTGAAATCGAGGCATTTAACAAAGACAAGACATGCTTCATCATGATTGGATGAGAATATGCTTTAAATGTCAACATTTGAGCCATGTGGCTAGCTGAATACATACCGTTGCTTCCACGGAGCTAGGATATTACAAACACATGCATGGATGTGCATATATGGCACCACATACTTGCCTCAGTACATGTTATTATTTCACAACTACATGGTTGTTTTGCAATGGTGATGGTCCTAGTGTGCAGGTTGGAAGAGTTTTCTGCAAGGGTTTTGTTTTACATGGAATACAATCTGTGAAGAGATATGTTGCTTGCTGCTTGGAGGCACCCATGACCGCTCACTTTCATGCGAGACTCGTTTGGCTATCCACTTTTTTCTTGCATTACTTCTTGTGGAAACTATCTTTGACCTAGGTCCCTTTGATGTTCCGTGTTCGCTTACTCTCACCCCCTCACGACATCGACCGAAAGCAATATGGTACAACGTAACATAAGAATAGAACCTTGGTCTTCAATATTGAATCTCCTCCTTTCTGCAAGTTCAATATCTATCGGTTGCGCGGTGAGCTCAAAATCGCTTATACTCACGCGAAATGTTTTGGGCTCTCTACATTGTGTCTCCCACTACTGAAGAACTATTTCGGCTCCAGACCCCCTCATGTTCAACATTTACTGGCTCTCAGCCTTTCACAACGTCAACCAAACGCTAAATAATACTACATAATATAAGAAAAGAGTTTTGGTTACGAGCATCCCATTCTCTTCTGCTCATGAGTAAATGGCATTTCCAATCGTCTCCTTTGTGCGTATCAAGCCTTCTTCACAAAAAAACATTATAACCCGACGAGATCAAACTTGGTTTTTCATTGTGCTTGGGAATCCACGAGATCGATTTCCTTTCGCATGATTTGGCCAGAGCACGGGGGGCACCTTACTGAGAGACAACTTCTTAGCAATGCTGTCGCTGGCGTGGCAGTACAAGGCGGCGAGCTGACTCACTAATACACACGGGTGGAGGTGCGGACAGCAAGGGGTTGGTTAGGGACACAGACAAAGTGTCATAAGCTGCAAATATTGAATTGTGCAGAGAGAATGAAAACTGAGTCCTTGACAACCCGAATAGTGTCACGGACTTAGTGGATGCACACACATGCGGCAAGAGCGCTATTTTATAGCAGGACAAAACAGTGTCAAAAACACAGTTTTGGCCATAACTCACTGCAGACACGTCAGAACGACGAGCCGTTTGAACCAGAACGGCCGCATCGACGAGATCTACATCTTGATAGGCTGCACGCTTCTGTGCTGTCCCACATCACGAATCTAAAAAATACGAGACTTTTGGGCGCCCGTCCCAGCCGGCCGCTGGTCTGCCACCATCGCGAGTCTCAGGGATCTGCACGTGAATGGACATGAGCCGAGGGGTCACCGTAAGCCGTGTACGACACACACAACAACACTTACTTCCACTTTATTTAAGAAGTTGCAACCACATTATCCCTCGAATTGCCACAAATATCACTATAATTCATCCATTTTTAGCGTTTAGAAGAAAGGAGGCAGAAGTTGACCGGAAATTAATTGAAGTTCACTTCTTCTTACCCATGAGCCTTAGGAATGTCTAATTTTGGAAACCTTGACACCTTAACTTCACCACCTCTGAATTAAAACATCAATTTGTTTTAAGCTATAACATAGAACTGTACTCCCACATTGATACGCATCCTTGTTACGCTGTTGAGGTAGCACCCGAGCCTCTGTCGGATATGACGAGGAGCATAAACTTGCATGAGGTATGTAATTTACTCATTGGTACCAATTTAGTCTCTGAATATCTTCTGTATGTTCCCTCTGGTGAAACACCCCTCTCTCCATCCGTTCAATCCTGAAATTCATCCCATGTTTACCTTGCTTCTTCCTCCGGGCTTGTTCTTACTCTGATGCAGCCACCCCACAGTTTGCTGCGACCAAGCGTGAAACAAACTGTTCGTGGGCTCGAGGCTCATGTCATTGGAGTCCTTTCCCATGATAAAGGAAGCGCAGAAATGCGCGTGCGCGTGTTCGTGTGTGGCCCCCTCCTGTGTGCTGCTCGCCCCTCTCCTGAAAACAACAAAATTGATTATCCACACAGTCCGCCAGCGGTTTTGTACACAACGCCCCACACATGCGAACTCCGTTCTTGGCCATGCTCGGTTGACGAAGTGAGGAGAATGACGTGGAAGCGCGTGGAATGTACGGGAATCACGTGGTGACCAGCCGGCGGCACTCGTAATACTGACGAATGAGAAGCGAGACGCGTGGATGTGGTCACTGTAATTCGCCGAAGAAGTCTACAGGCCCTCACCGGAGCGCACCGCTTGGTGGTTGGAGCGTTGTGTGCGCGGGTCAACTCCCGCCTGTCTTGCGGGGCCGGTGGATAACCATTGCAAGGTTTTTGAAATGGTTCACTTCGCCACGGTGGCGGCCTGGGTCTCTGTCTGCGATTTTGAAGATTCCGGTCGTCCCGTGAAACGCTCCGAACCAGGAGCAGGTTTGCCATGTAGGACGAGGCAGTCGGTTTGTCATATGATTTGAACTTCGTTCACGGTGGAGGCAGCCGGACGGTGCACACCAATTCCGGGAAGCCAGAGGAAAGAGATATCCGGGCAGGGAACCGGCGAAATCCGGAAGATGGTCGGCCTTGTTTGGGAAAAGGTATTTTCGAGGATGAGAAAAAGGGATATGAGACAGGGATCCTGGGAGCCGGCATGACATCCAGGTCAAGCCCAACAGCAGCGGCTGACCTGGTTCAGCCCATGGTTGAGGGCAAATCTTGCTTCTTCAACGGCACAGATATATCGCAATCCGCATCTCACGGTTGAGGTAGGTGACCAGGACGGCACCCGCCGATGCCGCCATGCGTGGAGCCTGCCAGTGCGTGGGGTGGAAGCCCCCCAGTGCAAAAATTATCTGCTCTCCTGAACCAACACCCATCACACTCTTCCCTTGCTGACGCGGACGGAATACGTCCGGCTCTCCGGTTGGTCACAACTTCCACAAACCTCGCGCGGCCCGCTTGATTGAGGGAGGAAACGGTGGAGCCGCTTCCAGACTAGAGACGTTCTCCCTTCCCCGCCGTCCCGGTTCGCCGCTTTCCTGCATGCCGCGGAATCTTCCGAGGAGACTCTCCCGATTCGCCTCTCCTTGCCCTGGAGCTTTGCCAAATTCCCTATCCCCTTACGTCTCGGCTGCCGTGATGCGAACGGTTTCTCCGCCGACCGCCCAAAGGTGCTGCCGCATATTCTCGTCACTTGCAACCAGTTCAGACCAACCACTCCCGTCCCCTTTGTATTCGTCGAGGTGATGTACCGACCTGCTTGTCGAGCGCGTCAGCGCCATGAAGTTCCTTCTTTCCTAGCCGCAGGAGTTGCGACTGGTTCATGAATCTGCAGACTCGTGTCTCTTCTGGTTGCTGCCTTCATCTGTCTGGCGCCCAATATCCAGTTGACCCGTGCACGCTATCTGCACCCGTTATTCCCCAGGACTTGTAATCCATGGCGACTCCCTGCTCCGTCTCTCAAAGTTGATTCAGCGGCACAAGTTGTCCACCAGGTACCTCGCATGGTGGTGCAAGCGACAGCGCGTGCGGTTTTGTCCTATCCCAGCCTCTGCCACCGTCGGCTCTAGATCACACATCGGCCACCATGCTGTCCGTCCTCCCATCTGCCCCCATCGCTCCAGTGGGAGGCAGCACTCTGGCAGTCGGCTGCAGCGAGCAGCACTGGAGGAAGAAGAGGCCCTTCGCGGTCGCATCGCCCCCTTGTGGCAACAGCCAGCTTTACACCGCCATCACCGGCGGCAACGTCGACGACAGCAGCAGCTGTTGCGACGTCCTCTCTGCCGCAGCCCGAGCCAAACGGCTGCGGCAGGAGCTGCTGCGGCTTCGCGAATGGGACCAAAGGCAGCAGCAGCAGCGGCTGGGAGCGGTGGAGGGTTCAGGTGACAGCTCCGACCCTTCCATAGCCATCGAGCCAAAAACCATCGGAGTCTCCGCAGACGCGCGTGGGTTGTGCAGGTTCGTGGAAGATGCCTGGGACGGCACCGCTGCCTCCTCCTCGGCATCATCCACGGACGCTGGAACCGAAGCGGGCGAATTCCTCCGGGACTCGCGAGCATGTTTCACCTTGTCATCAAACCCTGTGTTGGCCTTGTCCGGAAGCAGCAGCACCAATTCACGCGGCGGTGGTGTTCATGCAGCCGGGTGTTCACAAGCAGCTGAATGGGCTTCGGCAGCAGTAGGGGCTGCGGCAGCAGCGGAGTCTGCTGGTGCCTTTGTATATAGCCACGCCCCTCTCAACCGTCGTGAAGCCATTACGCAGTCGCAGCAGCAGCAGAAGCAGCTGCAGTGGCAGTGGGCACATGCGTTGAAGGACAACTGTGACGAGGCCGGTGCAAACTCATCCGAAAGCGCGTCCTCAGACCGTTGTCGCGAGACGGGAGCTGCGACTAATGGCTGCTCAGAGTTTGACAACCCCGTGCACTCGTGGCCCGCGGCCAGTGACGGAGCCTCAGTTGGGGCCCAGGTGGCGGATGTGTTGAGCGAGGAGGTGGATTTGACGGCCGTGTGCGGCGGCGATTGGGAAGACGGTACGTGCGGGGAAGGGTTTTACGAAAGCAGTGGTGGTGACGTGGAGCGTGCGCTGGCGGCGGGGGAGGAGCAACTGCTCGGGGAAGACGAGTTTGTTGACATTGAAAACGTCTCATCCGATGGCTGGGCCCAACCTGCAGACGCCGGCGACGCGGTGGAGACAGCCGCTTGCTGCAGCCCGCGTGGTGTTGCAGACGGTGGTGAGTCTCGCGCTCACCTCGGGTTGTCATAGTCAGCAAAGAGTTTCCGAGTTCTATGTCTTAACCATGGAAGGCGCGGAAGTGAGACGCAGCGAAGAGAGGGCGGTGTCAGCGGAGACTCTGTTGGGATGTTCGAGTCATTGGGTTTAGAATTCGTTGTATTTGGGTGTTCGCTCTGTCGCGTGGCGAGGGAAAGTAGAAACAATCCCGCGATGGAGGCGAGAGACGCTTCCGGGCTAGCCACAGTGGGACCCCAAGCGCGACACACCACCTTCTCGGTTTGGAGGAGTATAGATTCCGGTCCATTCCAACTGCAGCCCCAAACCCTCATGCAAATCACCTCAGTTACGTGTTGCTTAGCGTGGGCTTGGAAGCCCACGGTTCAGCTGGTTCTGTTGCACCCTGCAAAGCACTTGTGGTTGTCCACTTCGTGCAACCACTGCCCTGGGTGCTGAGTTCAAGTGCCATCAGCCACGGTCCTGCACACTTTGTACATTGGATGCAACAGTGGCGTTGCACGCTTCCCCATCCGCGTTTGTAAGGGAGGAGGAGAAATGTTGATCCCAGGCTGAAAACTGCTGATGTAACTTGATGCATGCTGTCGCATACCTTGCCTGTCAGTATTGGCCTGTACATGTTCCAACTGATCAATTTCTGATGTGAAGCCCGTTACCCTCATTGAGAGGCTCTCGTTTTGCTCCTCGGTTCCCCCTACCGCCTCAACACTATGTCTCTTAGGTTAGACTAGGGTGTTCACCGAACAGTCGGGCTTGATGTTCAGGACTTGGAAGAAAAGCCTTGAAACTAAGTGGCTGACTTCAGAAACCCATTGTGCACCTCCTTACAGATATGTGCCTGTGGCCATGGGGAGGGCCCAAATGTGAGCCAAGCTGGACCAAAAGTAAACTGGAAAGGTTGACCGGAGCACATATCTTCATCCCTTAAAATTTCGAAGAGCGTGAACCTGTGTTTACATTATGGACGTCTGGTGTTCCAGTGTTATTGTGACCAGCCAACATGATGAAATGCTCGTAACTCCCCAAAGCCATTATGGGCTGTCTACACACTTCCGACCTTTACAGTTGTGAATCAACACTTCCACAGGTCTTCAGATTGGAGTGTGCTCCACGAGGCATTGAGCGTGCTGATTGAACATTCACCTTGTGTTGCGCCAGACTACTTATAGCTGTTCAACTGAAATGGACATCCCACTGGATTACATCAAAATCGATAGGTACAATCCTACACTAATCTTAACAGGCAATCAATTAGAATGGACTCTGACTGCATCAGATGAATAGCTCAGCTAGTATACTTCATAACTACAAGTCATAACTCCTTAATTCCTCTTCAACATGCCACAAGCTTGCCCCATACTTGGGCATAGGAACAATATAATGTAGCCCTTTTGGACAATTAGGTCTTAACTTACAACATTGCGGTAGGGGTTGTTCCTCTTCAAGTCAACCCACAAGCTTGTCCTCAACCACACACATTTGCAAACATTAGAAGGTTAGAGGCATGGGTTCAATGCCCTTGCTTGCACTTTCCTCAAGCTTCTTGCGAAGGTAGCGTGGATTTCTACAATGTCGTCTTATTCCAATGGCAACGCTAAGACGTTTTGACAAGAAAGCCTAACCAACTCAAGTCACCTCAACTTCTTATTCAAGTCCATCTTAGCCATATGTGAGTCACCACAATGTTGGCACTCTCCACAATAAGGTCGAGGACTTCATTGCACAAAACAGGGCCTTTGACTACTTAGGTTCTAGTTGACAACCACCAGTGTACCCGACCTTGGCACCACTTGGGGAGCTGTTGAATGAGGATGTGAAACGTGGCCACCTCGCCATTCTCTCCAACTGTTTCTTAAAAAAGGCAATCTTTCTTGGTGAGCTTTCCTACTAGAACCTATCTGACCACTTGGTTGACCCCCACCTCCTTCTTCCTTTTATCATAGCTGGGCAACTACCATTCCCATCGAGTACATGAATTTCCTACACGATGATGTAAAATATTGGCAATATCCATGTAATATTATCTTCTTACAAGGTATAATAAATAACACATACGCCATGAAGGTAGGATTGCACGAATACAATAAGACATGTGGTTGGGGTTGATTATATTATGGAATAAGATGTCGACATAGCTCAAGTGCATCCTTCCTTCCTTTATTTCTTCAAAAAGGAATTATGAATCTAATAAATTTTAACTGGTAAATTTAGATTAAATATGATTGTGGTCATTTCCCATAGTGAATTCCAAACTACTTGTGAGACATGTCGAAGTGTGGAAGCCATTGGTAAAGAGAGTTGTGAGCGAGGGGGACATGGGAGGGGGAAACAGGGCATCGGGCAGTCCCGTTCGTCACCGAGCTCACCGCTGTGACGTGATCAGTGGTTGCTGTTCCTGGACACTGCTGCTCACGGCCGGCAGGTGCTGTACCGCCGCTGCCCGCGCAGCCTGCATGCCCGAGTACCTCTGTAAGCCTCTATGCCCCGGCGAGCTGCTCTGCAGCAGGAGCAGCAAACGCAGCTTTCAAGAACGAAGGCGAACTCGGTTTGAGAAATCGGCTTTCGAACCATTTGAAAAATCATTGCCGACGGTTCGCATCGTTTTTCGAGCGGGAGCAGTTGACGTAAGTTTCCGTTGTGGTGTTTGCTGCATCAGTCTACTTTCCTGCCTAGGGTTTTTGTTGCGTTGTTCGCGCGCTTTTCGCCCCTCCTGCCTTGCTCTGTGTGAACTTTTTGGTTCCCTCTGCCACACGCCTCTCGCTTTTCACCAGCCCTCTGTCGTCCAACTCCTCTCTGCACGCGTGCGCCGTTCTCTGCTTCTGTGGTCTACCGAGCTCCGCCCACCGTACCGCGGCTGCCGACGGGTCAACATCATCCGCCTTGTCCTCATGTACTGCAAATTCACGATCCCCAAACGAGTCCCCCACGTCGGATCCCACTGCGTAGCAGCTTCCTTCTCCCCTTGAAGCGAGGCACTGAGGGGAGGAGAGAAAATCCTCAGTTGCGTAGCGAATTAGTTTCCCTCCTCCCTTGATGTTGAAGAAGAAAGTAGGTTCTTTGCGTGCTTTTGAATCCTCCGCAGCGTTGCCCAGTCTCTCTGGAATCGAGAGTGGAGCAGGAGGTCAAGGGCTACAGCGAGCCCTTGATTCCTTCTGCGTCGCAGCAATCTCTTCCTTCCTCTGAAGGACAAGAGCAGGGAAGGGGTTGGACGGCATCTATCAGCCTTGATGGCGGAATCGGGCTTGAGAGCAGAGAGGAGTCTCACTCCCGACCACGCTGGCCGCACCACCTCCGCTTCTTCCGGCGCTGGCAACTGGCCTGCACCCGACCGTCCGCGGCAGCAGCAGCAGCTACAGCGGCGCCGAAGGGTGTCCAGCCCTCGCAGCCAGAACTCGTTTCAGGCGGCACCTCACGAATTCAGCTTGACTCCACGGCCCTTCCCCACTATTGGGCCGGCTGCCAGCGGGGCAGGGCAGGTCGCAGAGTCAGCTGTGGGGATTGAAGAGCAGCAACAGCAGCAGCGGCGGCGGTGGCGGCAGCCTGAGCAGCAGCACGAGCAGCAGGACGGGGAGCAGCAGCACCACATTGGGGCTGCGGTGGCGCCCGCAGCGTCGTGCTGGCTGGCTCCGTTTTTCGCAGGCACTGGTGTGCATGCGCATGCCCGCGGCCTCGGCCACGCACGTGGCCAGGCACATGCGCATCCGAATGGTCAGACGCATGCGCACGTGCTTGGTCAGACGCATGCACATGGGCATGGCATGAGACACGAGACAGGAGACAGGAGACAGGAAATTCCTCGGGAAGCTCACAGCGTGACAGCCCGCCCACCGGCAGCAGCCTCTCCTCAGGTGCAGTCATCGTGGGCAGAGGGAAACTTCACGGCGGCTTCGTCCTGCGCCAGTCTCGCTATCGGCTACGACAGGCCACGCTATGCTACGCGTGCTGCTGCGCCAGAGGGAAGTACGACTGCTGGCGTGGCAGACAACTTGCCTGTTCCTCCGCATGAAAGAGGTCGGCGGCCAGCTGGCGGGCGGCGATTGGCGGAGGGACAAGAGCATCTGAGGGGTCGTGGTGGCTACGCACCTTCGCCGGCCTCATCAGTAGAGGCAGAGACTAAGCTGCAACAGCGGCAGCAGCAGCAGGACAACCTACTGCAGCAGAGTCCGCCGCATGTGGGCGGGGAGCAAAATGCAGGGGCGGCACGGGAAGAGCAGCAGCAGCAGGAATTGGAGTGGCCGCCACAGCCGCCGTCCCGAGAGCATTCTACTGATGATGCCGCTCCATCAGCTTCCTCGGAGCATCCCGTGGCAGTGGCTGACGTGGCACAGAGTGCTGACGTAGGTGGAGAAGATCAAGGAGGCATGAGGCCGCTAAGGCGAGCAGAGACCAGGGGGAGCGAGGTTAGCGCGGAGGTGGTGGGGGGCCATTGGGGAGGCTCTGCACGGCCTTGTTCTACTCATGGGCCCCTTGACCTAGTTCCGAGGGAGCAGGCTGCGGAGCAACCAGGGTCTTTGTTTTCGCAACAGCAACATCACCAGCAAGTTCAGGATTCCCAGCAACAACAGCAGCCTCTGCTGCAACAAGAGCAACATCATCAACATGAGGTACAAGATGGGGACGGACTCAATCATTCACAATTTCCACATGGCCTCGTCGGTGAACAGCCAATTCTGGAACCGGGCCAGCTGTCATTCAAGCTGCATTCGCCTCGTCTGCACACGCTAGACCCCGGGGGGGCGCAGAACCCTTCGAGGGCTCAGGAGAGCCCGGAGTTGGCACACCAGTCAATGGGCCGCGATCTTCCTTTGCCCAACTTGCAGGCAGCAGGTCGCCTGCAGCGGCATGGTGACCTGTTGCTCGCACCATCGCAGGCTGACTTCCTTGGCCGCTCAAGCAGGCATGTCCAGGAGACTGCTTTGAACGGCTGGCCCGAGTCAGCAGCACAGAGTGCTGCAGGGGAAGAGCTTCCCTTGCGTGCGAGTGTCGTGGAGGGCGGGCAGAAGGAGGCGCACGACACACTGTCAGTAGAGAGCCAGATGGTGGGGGGCGCCGGGGAGCTGGATCTGTGGATCGGCCTTGGCAGCATGCGGCAGCATGCCGCTGGGGCCTCCCTTGAAGCTGCAGGGCATCGGGGAAGGCACAATGTCGGGATGGAGAAGAATTCAGCAGCTGTTGGTGATGAGAAAGGCTGTGGAGGGAAGGACGGGTTGCACCTGTGGCCTGATTTGCCCCAAAACCATCGCGACCAGCACTTCCCTGGGCATGAACGGAGACAAGGCCCATCGTTGCAAGGAGGTGGAGGAGGCGCTGGTGCTCTTCTGGCGATGGCCGAAGTGCGTGGCTCTGAGGGAGCAGGGCAGGAGCGTACCAACACGCCGTCTCAGAAGAAGAGCGATGAGGCGATATCTGTGACAAGCCCCAGCCGAAGGTGGAGGCCTCACAGAGAACCGGAAGCAGATCAGGAGCAGCTGCGCCATGCTCCTGACCCGCGTAGCTTGCTCCAACCCTTCCTGCTTGCCTGTGGTACACACCAGGGGGGGCCACTGTTGGTGCAACAGCAGCAGCAGCCCCCTCTGCAGCAGCAGCAGCAGCCGCCTTTGCAGGACCAGGTGGAGCCTGCAAGTCACGAGCGCGGGCGTGAGGCGCAGCCACTGCGGGTGCTGCAGCAGGACTCGGCGAATGTGGGCCAGGTGCATCAGCATGTCCGCGATGTGCAAGGGCATCATCAGGGGATGCTGCAGGCCGAGGAGGTTCAACAGCATGGCGAACACCACATGCAGCAACCCAGTTCGTTTTGTGTCAGGGAAAGGGAAGGGGACGGTGCAAGGGGAGGCGAGGCGAGCAAGTTGAGCAGGAAGCGGAATTCGCCCGAGGGCAGTCCGTGCAGGTCAGGAGATCCTGATGGCGCGGCATCACGCGGGCCCCGCAGGCGGCTTGCGCTGGGGCCCAAGCAAGGGTCTGGCGAGGATGCCACCGAGCATCTAGTTGCAGAGAATGCCGCCGCTGCTGGTGGTGGTCGTGGTCTGTGGCTGACCAGGGCTCATTCTGCAGCCCAGAGCTCCCATGCAGTGGCCAGCCATGCAAGCCCTGCTGCTGCCGCTGCTTCGGCAGCAGCAGCTGGTTCTGCCGCGGCAAGTGCAGAAGATCAGACTGCTGTGGCAGCGCAGCAGACTGCTGCTTCGGCTCCTCTGGAAGGCATCGGCGGTGGAGAGTTGCCCCACGTTCTGCTCACTCCGGGGCAGGGTTCGGTCGGCGGGGGAGCCGGCGAGCGGGAGGTCAGTGCTGCCGGGTCCTGTTTCCCTCGCAGGCCTCTCGTTGATTTCAGGGGAAGGGTTGCCTTTGCAGAGGGGGAGGGGGAGGCTGAGGGAGCCAGGAGTGTGGATGGATACAACGAAGCTAGAGGCAGCATGGTGAACAATGGCGCACTCTGCCAAGACGTTGCGAGCGTGGCAGTTGCTGCTGACACAGAACCCTGCGAGGAGCAGCATTCACAACAGCAGCAGCAGGAGCGGCAGCAGCAGCAGCAGCAGCAGCAGCAACGGCCGTCGCAGCGGCAGCGGCAGTGGATGCGGATGGATGACGATGGGGAGGATGCTGTGGAGTCTGCCGTGGGGCACACTGCGGAGGCTGCGGGGGATGAAGATGAAGATGGCATGGAGTCGGTGGTGGGTCGGGGAGAGGGGTTGGAGGAGGTGGAAGAAGGAGAGGGTTCTATAGGGACGTACGAGCAGGAGCAGCAGCTGCAGGGGCAAGGATCCACCTGCCATGGTGGGGGAGGTTCGGAGGGGGAGGTTCGAAGGGGCAATAGCGGCTGAGTTTCAAGCACTATGGTTGTTCTGCGACTGCAAGAACTGCACATGACTGCTCCTCAGGGCAGTGGCAATGTGGACAGGTATTGTTTGCCGCAAGCGCAAACAATACCTGGGCGCAGCACGTCTGTCTCCAGCTTGCCATTCAACTACCATTCAAACTTCTCTGCTGACAAGTGTACATTTTGGGCAAAGGACACACCTCCAGCATGTGCTAGTGACCAAATGGGCCCAGATAGCATCCACAATTGGGGAGAAGAACCCCTTCTCTTCCCTCAGCCAGATGTGTAATGGCAATCAGCATGAAGGCTGGACTGCAGGAAAGATCCTAGCTAGCATCCTCCATATTCCAGTGAAGTACAACATTTCACTTGCGAGTGGGAGGGTGTCTCTGGAGAGTGGCACCACCTGCAAGACCAACGATGTTCAGTCAGTGGCACAATCACCCCACTGATTAGGAATCACAATGTGCGATAGGGTCCTGCCATTGTGCCTGCGACCCCTCCGGCGTTGTCACGGACCACACTCATGGTAAGGTGCAAACATCGAATTTGTGCGGCTCTCAATCCATGTCGTCAGTGAGGTTGAAGCGATTCTGGGGAAGTTGTGCATCAGATGTGATACAGGACAGCCATGTGTTCTTGTGCTTCTGACAACAAAGCTGGCAACTAAGACAATGAAGTCCTTCCAGAACCCTGCCAGCCCCTCCCACTTTCGCACCATTCAGAGCTAGATGCGTACATGGAGCACACCCTCTAGCCCTGGGGTAGTTCATGAGAGTCTCACATCTTGGCACCAGCCATCAAGCTTCCATTGCCTCTGTCCATGAACACACACCACACCTCAAAGGCAACAAATGTGTAAGAGCTCACAGCTTGTATGACTTAGCTCAGAGTTTTCATTACACGCGAACAACATGACGCTGCAATCTTTTAGCGTTGCAGACCATAAAATAGTCAGTGTGAAACCCCCTCCATAACTTATAGAAGTGCGAGCGCGAGCAGGCGTGCACCAAATGCATTGTAGATACACAGCAATCTCTGCAAAATGTTTGCTGCCCTTATCTCTACTGGATGCTCTCCACAGCAACCCGGGCACCACCGGCAGCGCCAGACTTGACCATTGCTTCGACGGCTGCGAGGTCGCGGATGGCTTCCACATGCGAGCCGCGTGGGTCCGGTTTCAGATCCTCCTCTGCCATCTGCCGCAGCCATGGACACACAGAGAATCCAACGCACCTCAGCCATCGGTTTCAGCAACCAACTGCGCTTCAAAATTGTGTGAAAGATGGGGGGTGCTAATGGGGAAGTGAAAGATGGAGGGTGCCAATGGGGAGTGCAGAAGCTGCTTCTGCTCCTTCACTCCAACTCCACCATCATGCACCAGTTTGCGGTTTGACCTTTGGCCTCAGGGCACGAAAGTCCAAGGTCTGAAGGACGACATGAACCTCCGAGCTTAGTTTGGAGGTTCAGCCCAATGCCTCAGTCAAAGCCCCGCTGCAACCAACACCCTCCCCCTGACCCCCTCTCCCCCCTCAACGCTCTTTGGCATGTTGCTCACCCTGGTGGCAGGGGTAGTGGAGAAAGAGAAAATTTTCCTACTTAGTGGCCCGAAGAAGAATTTCCCTCAAGTGTGCTACCCCCTTCGGTTCACCATCTCCTCTTTCGTATCCCTCTCCTTTCCATCACTCTCCTTTGCATCCCTCTCCTTTCCATCACTCTCCTTTCCATCACTCTCCTTTGCATCACTCTCCTTTCCATCACTCTCCTTTGCATCCCTCTCCTTTCCATCACTCTCCTTTCCATCACTCTCCTTTCCATCACTCTCCTTTGCATCACTCTCCTTTCCATCACTCTCCTTTTCATCCCTCTCCTTTCCATCACTCTCCTTTGCATCACTCTCCTTTGCATCCCTCTCCTTCGCATCCCTCTCCTTTGCATCCCTCTCCTTCGCATCCCTCTCCTTCGCATCCCTCTCCTTCGCATCCCTCTCCTT